>CM025143.1:17637411-17654247 GCA_013467495.1 Gossypium gossypioides | reverse complement strand
AAAAAAAATCATATTTTGAGAAATAATTTTCCCTCAAACTTAGAATAATAAATAATACAACTTTTTAAATATTAGTAAAATTAGTGAAAAAAACCTATATCGAATCATATAAAAATATTTTAATAAGGTTAAAATATACTGTTAGTACTTGTATTTTGAAAATTGATATTTATTCTCTATACTTAAAAAGTTTAAAAAATTAAGCCCTTTAAAATTTTTGATTTAAAAATATTAGTCCAACTATTAACTTCATGAGTATTTTTCGTCAAAATTTGTTAATTTGAAATTTTGATTGTGTTGTCCTCCTACAATATTACATATGATTGATAGAAAATAAACATATTAAATTAAAAAAAATTGACAAAAACTATCAACGAAGATAATAATTGGACTAGGAAAAAGTAGGAGGATTGAATTTTTAACCTTTACAGGGACAAAATTTCGAATTATATACAAGTACAGGGATTAATAGCACATTTTAACCTTTTTAATAATAAACGAAGTAAAGCTTTTAAAATCGAAAAAATATTGTAAAAAGGGCCGGCCTTTTCACAAGTCTGGGTACAGGTTTTTCACTAACCCAACCCAAGCTTTTAATCTTCGCCTTCGGATGCTACTGCAACCAGAGCTTTCCTTTAAAGAACTCGGCAATCCCCCCCAAATAAAATAAAATCCATTTATAATCAATCAACAGCCATTTTCCAATAGCTCTTTTAATCTTTCTCTCATTTAAACACTTAATCAATCAATTAGGAAAGGAAAATTATGGATTCGGACGAGGAGGATTACGTGTTCTTCGGTACACCGATAGAGCGGGAAGAGGAGATCACCAACCGTCGGAAGAAAGCCGCCGCCGAAGCTTCTGGTAACCTCCGCTCCCTCCCTCCCTGGAAGCAAGAGGTATATACTTCCATCATCCTCTTGTTTTTTTTTTCCTGATTTTCTAAGTGAGATATTTGAACTTTCCTAGAACCCATATGAGGTTGAGTTCTGTTTTTTTTTTCTTTTTCGTCCGCCCTTTAGCTGGAAATCGTATCTTTCAGAGGTCGTTTGGTTTCCGTGAAATTTAGGAGAAAAGAAAATAGAAGAAAGCGGGGATGATAGGGATGGAACTTGCTTTTACATTTTTTATATGAACAAGTTTGGTTGTGTTTTGTGTTTTTTTGAAAACTGCTACTTGTTATTTGGAGGTTGTATAAATTGGATTCATGTGATGATCAAAGCAAATTGTTTGCTTTTAGGTAGTATTTGAAGATAAATCAGTTCCTTAACAGGAATGGAAGCCTTTGATGGATTTCACATTACTTGCAGTTGATTCTAAACAATATTTCTTGGAATTGCTTTAAAAAAAGAGAACATTGATGGGTTTCTTTTTTGATGGCATCCATAGTTTAATAATTCTTTAACTTATGAATTGCCAATCTAGCTCAATCTCTTGCATTATATAATAATATAGATAAGGTGTATTATGTGATCTTGTAAGTGTTTATTTGTTATACATGATCAAAAGACTTTCTTTCTATCATCTTTGAACTACATTTTTCCAGGTTAGAGATGAAGAAGGACGCAGAAGATTCCATGGTGCATTTACAGGTGGATTTTCTGCTGGTTACTTCAATACGGTGGGCACTAAAGAGGGTATATCTCTATAATTCATATTAACTAGATTACTTCCATTCACTTGTAATGAAATCATCTAGCATGCCTTATGGGTTGTGAAACATATTTGCAGGTTGGGCCCCACAATCATTTACATCATCAAGGAAGAGCAGAGCTGAAGTCAAACAGCAGAGCATTTTCAACTTTTTAGATGAAGATGAGAAAGCAGTATGTTCTATTTCATTTTCCCACCTTTTATGATTTTCTTTGACTGCAGATAAGGATGATGCAGTGTCTGTTAGGTTTGACATGCTCTATGCCAAAATCACATTTTTTCATAGTTGTTTATTTTACAACTCAGTTTCCTGCACTTCTAGTATTCTAGTTTAGAGATGTTTTGAAAAAATCTTGATGCCTTCTCTAAATCTGAAATTCCAAATTCTGTCATGTGACAGCTAATAAAGATTTGACCTTCATGAGTTTGAAGTTTAGTGATGCAAAAATATTTGTCCTCTTATTTTCATTAGCAGATATGATTGTGTCTTTATTTAGGATTATTTGTTATTTCACTGTGAAGAATTTATATGCATAGATATTGGTCCTATATTTTCATATCTGGAGTATCACGCTTTCTTTATCATTCATATGTGCTTGATGTTAGATGCACAATTAGCCGTATAGAACACCCACTTGATGTTAGATGCACAATTAGCCGTATAGAACACCCACTTTTAATATATCTTTCTTCAAAGTTTCATCTGTTTATGTATTTTCATGGCTCTGACATGGTTTCATGGTTATCATTATTCCGTAATATATACTAAAATACTGTTTAAATCTTTCATTTGTTGCAATATTGAAAGAAGTGATGATTATTATACAAGAATTCCATATATTTTATTAAAATTTTAAGCATCTTTCCAGTTCAATTATGTTTTAAAATATCTGTTCTCTGTATTCATTAACGGAAGTTTGCTGAAGAGATCATTTTTTAGCTTGTATTTCATTCCAAAACTGTGCTACAGGAATCATAACAGAATTTGCCTATATGGAAGTCTTTGAAAGTAGTTTCACTACCTACTCAATGTGTTCACTGATTATTGTTACATGTGCCTCTCAATATCCTTTTGTCTTTTCAGACATGATTGCTGTTTGAACAAGAACTGGTTACCATATCATCCTCTCATCTATGACTTATTGTAGATAGAAAATAAGGGTTTGCTAAAGTTGTTTTCATATTTTGTTTCTAATTGCTAGAATTTTTAATGATATATCCTGCTTTTCTATTTTAGGAATTGGAAGGTACTTTGGGAACATCTTCACAGTTTGACACATTTGGATTTACAGCTGCTGAGTTTGCTCGCAAACAAGCCGATAAGGAGCAAAAGCAAAGGTCTGTGAAATGGTTGCATATTCTTCTTATCAGTAATAATTTTGTCACTAGATATGAAGCTGAAATTGCAGACTGTTCAGAGTCCTGGTTCTTGATAGAAATCCATATTTTTTAAAATTAAGTGCTCTCAATGGGAATATTGATTTTTGCCACAAGTGTGACCTTTTTTTTTGGCATGAAATAAAAGAATCTAATTTTTCATTTTTATAGAGCCCAACCCCACATCTATACATGTCCATTTTTGCACCCTGTGTTGCTGAAGAGGACTTTTGAACTCGTTTGTTAGGATATAGAGACATTCCATATGGTTACTGTTATTATCCCAGACTTAAGGCGGCCAATGTCTCCATATCACGACAATATTTCTTGATGACAGCATTTTTCATTACCATTATCGTTATTATCATTGTTCTATCATCCTTATGATCATCTTCTCTCTCATTATTGCTTCCTTTGTTATCTAATATTCTTCTTTTCACTATGGACGTGCCAGCTAATGCATTTGCACCTCATAACATGTGCACCCATGCATATGTGAACTGTTTGATTTTTGTGTCTTTTGTAATACCTGGAGATATTTCCAATTATATAATGGATTCTTAGTTAGTTCTGTGTTTCCTGTAGGCCATCTGCAATTCCTGGACCTGTTCCTGATGAACTTGTCCTGCCAGCTTCTGAGTCTATAGGTTTGCTGAGATTTGTGAACATATAAATGCTTTGCCATCAACTAGTTTATCTGAGTAGAACTTATGCAACTTAGAGCTCATCTTACATACTTGATTAGGTGTGAAATTGCTGCTGAAGATGGGATGGAGACATGGTCGTGCAATCAAGGATTCTCGTGCTAGTTCATTATATGGTAATTTGGTCTATTGTCACATCGATCTTATTTGTTCTGTTTGGCTTTTTAGCTCTATTGGCAGAATGTATTGAAATGGTATATGTTGAACATACAATTAGAATGCGTTAAGGCCTACATGTTCTATGATAATCTGATAGAGTATTAGATTTCTCAACAGCAAGTTATTTACTATTTTTCAATATTAAACCACTATCTTCAGTCCTCAGCTCATAAAAAAAATATTGATCTGGATCTATTTATTGATGGAAACCCCTTCATCTAGTGCATCCTAATTTGTCATGATTATATAGCATAAATGGATCTTTATATACCTTTCCTTGTGCGATGCTTTTGTAACAGAGGTACTAAGTTTCAGGCTGAATATTCTCATCTTTATATTTACTACAGATGCTCGTAGAGAAGCTAGAAAAGCTTTTCTAGCATTTGCTTCTGAGGATGTGAAGGCACCATATCCTGCTAATGAGCCTGATGAAGAACCTGAAAGCTTCATGGCGCAGCCTGTTGACAATGATACTCAATCTTCTAAAAGCTTACCTGTGAGAAGTTCTCCTTGTTACCAATATTATTACTCCCCTTTGCCTAATTATGAAAGGTGTTTATAATTATGTGGGTTTTTCCTGTCATAACAAGCTCAAAAGCAGTGTCTCCTGGCTCATTAATACTTGCTCCATTTGTGGGAATGTTGAACAAGTGGAAGGATATTTTATTTACTTCTTTGTTTTTTGTAAATTTGGAAGAGAATATTTAGCTTGGTCCATATATACATATTAGAATTTGCAACTAGTATCTTCTTAAGCTTTGGAGGTTAAAGTCTCTGTCAGCTTGCTTGCTTTTGTGGGCATGAATGAGCCCAGAGAGAGAGAGATCGGTTTTTTGACGCACTGAAAGCAATTGAGTTATTTTTCTGTTATAATTATGTGCAGGCTTTTGTGTGCAACCCTAAGCAGGATTTACATGGTTTAGGATATGATCCATTCAAGCATGCTCCTGAATTTAGGGGTATGTGATTTCTTTATGTGATTTCTTGAAGACAACTGTTTACTAATTATTTGTATTGTTCTCAGAAGCATTGATTTTTACTGTCTTTTTCTTTTTTTCTTTTATTTGGAAATGCTTTTAGAAAAGAAGAGATTGCACCTGTCGAATGATAAGCAGCATGGGTACAGGAAAGCTATATCAATAAAAGATAGTCTCTTTGGTTCCAAGTGTAAGATCTAGTTTCTTTATGAGCATGTCTTTTCAAGTCCTCGGGCATGTATTTTTGCAATGGTTCATCTTTCACCAGTTTTCCTTGCATGCATGAATTATATATCTTGATAGAGGTTGTTTCTACACCAGCAGGAAAAGCTGCTCCTGGATTTGGAATTGGTGCACTTGAAGAATATGATGCTGAAGATGAGGATATCTATGGTGCTGGTTAGTGTTTCACTTTTTGTGAGTGTGCATCTTGTAATCATTCATCAACTTTTATCGCCCCCTTAAACAAATTGATTGCCAATGTCTACTATCATGAAGAAATCAGTCATATTGGTCAATGTTGGTGTTGATAACTCATATCTGTTTTTTTTAATTATCAAATAAAGGGTTTGGAGTTGCATTCATTAATTGGGGATGTTTCTTCAGAAAATGTTATCACCTTCCTTTTGTATTTGTGCCTTTGGCAGATGGTGATTGATTTGTTACTATTCTGAAATTCTTGTCCTGTAGCTATAGGGTTCTCTTGGTAGAATGTTTCTTATTTTTGGTATTGTGATGAAGATTGGTATTTCTCAAGTTGGTGTTGATATGCCAACTGTTTGTGATTCATTAATATCCTCATTGTTTGGGTTGTTGATATGGTTAAACTAGTTTTTGGCGTTTAGTTTCTATCTCGGTGATCATGAAGTTCCAAAAATTTTATTCATGGGGATTAATTTTATCATTAATTTGCCAATTCACCCTGAGGTTATTAGTTTAATTCAAGTTTTAAGCTGAAGGTAGGCTTGCTATCTTAGGTTATGACTTTGAAGAAACATGCGTTGAAGAGGATGAAGAGCCATCAAGATTGAGCATAGAGAGTAAACAACCTTCAAGGTTGAGCATAGAGAGTAAACAACCTTCAAGGTTGAGCATAGAGAGTAAACAAAAGGTGGTTGCTAAAGATCAGGGTGTTCTGCCTGGTTTCAAAGTTGCATCAGTTTCTGACTACCAGTTAGAAAGGTAATTGTAAAGTAGTTGATGCTGCATGCTTGATACCACATTTGTCGCATAGCGTTAAGCCTGTAATTTGCCTGCCTTTTTATTTGGAGAAGTAACATGCCATCTGTAATTCTTGTTGCACGTTATGGAAATTAGGAAATTCTTCATTAACATATCCTCCTCCTTGGTAAGGTGGGGGTTATGATGCATGCCAGAGTTTTTAATTTAATACTGATACTGATACTGAAGAAATGATGTTAAAGTTATTTATCTAGTTTTGGGGGTGGGGATTATTCTGGTCAGGATTTGCGTCTGAAATTTTTGGAAATCATGTTGGATGATTTTGAGTTGCTTGTTGAGTGTAGTAGAATTGGGTTTAAAAATGGTCTTGGGGCTTAGGTCATTAATATGTAGATTTTTTAATTAAGAAATCTGTGGGTAATGCTGAAGTACTTGGAAAATGGAAAATAGAGGATGTGAAAAGAATGCTCATTAAATAGGGATGAATTAGAAGGAGAGTGATGGATGGTTTTAATAGCCTACTGGTGGGGAACTTGTGTTTCCTTAATGGTGCCAGTCCTTTGATATTTATGCTAGCAGAAAACCAAAGAGACGATAACTAACATGGACCTCAAAGTAAATATTAGCTTTTAAGTCGCTCATTAATCATTTATTGGAATGCCAAAAAGCACAGAATAAATATAAATATGCACTCGTGTAAATGATCATAGTAAACATACTTGATGTGCTTAGTATGTACCATATCAATATTTATGTTAAACTGCTTGTAGTAGAACTTTTGTTTGGATGAATTGTTTGAGTCATTCACTGGTTCTTCTTTATCAAGGCTATTTCCTTGCTAGCCTGTTTTGCATAATTTGGAAATCAAAACTAAAAAACTGTCATAGTTCTTTGTATTTTTCTTTAATAAAATTTTTAATATCATTTTGCATCTTGTTATTCAGGTTTGATCCTCCTATAATCCCAAAGGATTTTGTTCCACACCACAAATTTCCTGGACCTCTTGAGACACTGAGGAAGCTCGATGTTCCCTCTCCCCCAGAAGTTCCTCCTCCAGATGATAGTAATCTGAAACTCTTAATTGAGGGGGTTGCTAAATTAGTGACTCGATGTGGTAAATTATTTGAGGATCTCTCAAGAAAGAAGAACCAGTCAAATCCATTATTCAGTTTTCTTTCTGGAGGAGATGGACATGATTATTACGAAAGGAGACTGTGGGAGGAGCATCAGAAACTTGGTGATCAAGCCAAGCTGTCATTGGATGGAAAACATTCCCCAAGTGCACGGAAGATGACGGCAGAGGGCCGTGGCAAATTATTAGGAGAAAAACCTTTGGACAGAAGCACAAAAGAGACTACAAGCTCATCAATCGCATCTAGGGAGTTTCAACTTCAGTTCAATCTTTCTGATACATTTAAAAAACCTGATTCATTTGTAAGTACTGTACTTCTCTTCTTATTATTGTTTTCAACAAAGTTATGCAAGTCAAGTATCCTAGATTTTTTTCTTTCTGTTGGTGCTGTGATTTTCAAATGCTGTTATATCTCAGTTTGTTGTCTTTTAAACTTCACCATATTGTTTTTACAGACTGCTTAATTCAGACTTCTATTCTTTGTTTATTGTAGAGTAAGTTGCCTGAAGTTGTAAAACCATTCAAAGATGATCCTGCAAAGCAAGAAAGATTTGAGCAGTTTCTCAAGGAGAAGTATGAAGGAGGGCTTCGTTCTACTGGTTATAGTTCGGCTAGTAACATGTCAGAAGCTGCTCGTGCTCGTGAAAAATTGGATTTTGAGGCAGCTGCTGAGGTACTAGAGAAAGGGAAATGGGGAAAGGAAAGCATGGTTTCAACACAGCCATTGGACTTTCTAGCCGCTGGAATGCAGTTTACTTCTGGCGGACTAGAGGTAAATTTAAGGTGGTGTTTTTTTAGTTACTGAATTTTTTTGCTGGATTTTGACATTTCCATAAATTTAACAGCAAGTTAAAGATACTCATGCTGAAGATTTGGTGACAAAGGAAAAGTACCCAAGAAGGGAGGAGTTCCAATGGCGACCTTTGCCTGTTCTATGCAAGCGCTTTGATCTCATTGATCCTTTTATGGGGAAGGTATTCCTTAATTCCTTTCTGCTGTTTTCTTTTCATAAGCCTGAGTTAGTAGGAACAGTTTATGGAAGGTTTTATGATGTAGTAATGTGCTTATGGACAAACACGAGTGTGGTTTTCCATCTGCGCATCCATTCAACCTGAAATTTGTATTTAGAAATCTATGCTGGTTTTACTTTCTCTCTTAGAAAGGAGAGGCTTAGTGCTATTTTTTTTAATATTAATTGTGATTTCCATTCTAAAAATATAATATTTCTGTTTGCAGCCACCACCAGCCCCACGTGCGAGAAGTAAGATTGATTCTCTACTTTTCATTCCAGATTCTGTTAAAGGTGCTAAACCGGAAGAAGATGCTATTACAAATAGAGACGTTCCTGCTGCTCAAACTGGCGCTCAAAAGACAATTGAAGGTGCAGCTGAAGAGGAAATTGAAATTGTAGCTGAAAATGTTGAGAGGCCCGTTGATCTCTATAAGGTATTCTTTGTTCAGTTGGAAAATACTTCTGGTTTAATTCTAGTGCCAGTTAATTTTCTTTTGGTGTAGTGTCCTTGCACCATGATACAAACTAGACATTGTAATTTGAAATGGTTAACATGACAATTTGGAATGAACTTAGTTATCCAACTGACTATTTTCTCTGCATCTGTGTTCGTAACTAATCATTTCGGCATCAACTGTTGATTGAGGGATACAATGTTCTTTGCCGTTATTTTGTAATTGGTGTCACATGGAAATGGACATATGCTCCTAATTCCTTTATGTTACAGAAAATCCATAAAAAAAATACTTTTGTGTTAAGTTTGGGGTCTTCAATTTTCCTCACTTTTGAATGTAATAGCACTGTGATAAGGATGATTGTTTTCTTAAGTAGCATCTGGTGCTCAGAAAAGCTAGCAGAACGTTACTATACAGGCTTTCACTATTTGGTGAAGATCAAAGTGCCGACCTCTTTTCTGTATTGTTCTTTGAGTTTGAACAGTTAGTCATAGGTTTTCTCTCTTGTATGAATTTGTTTCACTGAGCAACTATTGTTTGCCTTTTCTTTTTTCTTTTTCGTTTTAATGATTTTTTACATCCTGCATTTAATTTTAACTTTCTGATGCAAGGATATCTTCTGCTAGCTGCAGAAATTGTTAGATGAATTGCTACTTGCCATTATTTGCTTCATGTTTCGTTATATTCTAGATCATGAAACCTTGTTACTTGAATGGAAATTGGTTTTTGCACTGCTATTTTATGGATATGTTCTTGTTTGCACCAGTAGAGAATGTGCCTAGTCCATAAGCTTCTGTTTCATCACTCCATGATATGTGTCCGACATCCTGTTTTCCCCTTATGCTTTTCATGTCTGCATGTGGCTGGCAACTGGCTGCTGTGCTGTTCGTACATATGAAACCTCTATATTTTTTTTGCCAAGTACATATGAAGTCTTTAATATCTAAACCATGATATGACTGGGATGGCTTCTTATTCTGTTCAATTGATCTTTGTTCAATGCAGGCAATTTTTTCTGATGATTCTGATGAAGATGTAGAAGACACAAATACCAAAAAGGTGGAGGATCCAGAGAAGAAGATTGAAGTGGCAACTACAACACTGAACCGTTTGATAGCAGGTGACTTTCTAGAATCCCTGGGAAAAGAACTGGGCTTCGAGGTTCCCCCTGACACACCCTACTCAACAAATAAAGCCAACTCGTCTGCTCAGATAGAAACACCAAACAGTGATGCTGGAATTGCGAAAGTTGGTACTGTTGAAGGCCATAGAACCTTCTGTGCTCCTAATGTTGGCACTGGAACTTCTCTAAACCCTGAACAAGAAACTACTCAAGGCGGTGAATCCCCCAAAAATGAATCCATTCCTGGCAAGTCTGTGAGACATAGTAGCAAGCATACTGATGGTTTATCTGAGAACATATCTGGTAAAGTCAATGCAGATAAGTTTCCTCCAGAGGATAAGAAAGTCAGATCACCCTCCAGCTGTCAGAGAAACTGGAGCAGCAGCTCCTCATCAGAATATGAAAGGAGTAGAAAACCTTCTAGGCAACATCGTTATAGAAGCAGTGATTCATACAGTGACTCATCCAGCGATGATCGTGATCGCTACCATTCCAGGTCAAAAGGAAAACGGAAAAGATCTTCCAGGGAAAAGAGTAGTAGCAGCAGAAAACACTCAAAACATCATAAGCACAGAAGCAGGGACTCTCCCAGTAGGTCCCATCATGGTTCAGAGAGAGAACATTCAGAATCCAGGAAAGAGAAAAGAAAACGAAGGAATTGAAAATAGGCTCTATTTGTTTCCCAATCCCATCTCCGTACAAAGTTTCCTGTTGTATAGCTTACTGGATCCAACACCAAAATTTGAGGGATAATCAGTTTGTTTGATGTTCTGGGGGAAGGGTCTCTCCATGAAATGTTGATGGAGATCCTACACTGAGATGGTGCTTCCGGCGAGGCTTTCCTTTTGGGTCCAGATGTTGTTGTGACTAAGGTACGATCCATGGAGGTATGTACTTTTATGAAGTGAACTTTTGGAAATGATGATGCTTTATTAAGGCAACTTCTGGGTTCTACTTTTGAAATTAACTTGTTAATGATTTTCCTCCTTAATAATACATCTTTGAACCATTTGATAGTGGTATGGTATTATTTTGAGTTCCTCCCAGGTTAGTCCTCATCATAAGGTACATTTGGATTGTAGTTAGAGGTCAGCGGTGACGTTTTATGATTTGAGTACCGCCTAAAGTGGTGGAGGTGTCTTTGGTTCAGGGATCTAAGTGGACCGACTTAAATTTTTCTAGTAAATTTATATTCCACTGCAGTTATTATTAATTGGTTTAAGATTGGGTGATTAGCATTGTATCAAAATCCAAGTTGTTCCTTCTGCCTAATCCCATGTGTAATCTATAACCCTTTGACGGTGTTCAGTTTTACCTTTTCTTTTTTAAAAAATTTGAGTTTTGTAGGTTTAGATGTCTTTATAAATTATTTCATCCATTAACAAAATGAATTTTCACCTTTAGCATAATATTCGAATATGTTGTGTTATTTAGTTGGGCCAAATTCAATCTCAAATTCGAACTACAATAAAATCAAATTAGGATTTTATTTTTGTGAGATTTTATACAAGTGAATATGGTAATATGTATGTATGTCCGTTCATTTTTCACAACTCATTGGTATTAGGTAAAGTGAAAGAAAGAAAGAAGGGGCCATAAGCAACCAGTTGGTAGTAATGCGGTCTTGCTTTGATGCGCTTAAAACAAACTCCATTGGCTCTTCTAACAAAAACTTATACCTTGAAAATTGAAAAGTCTTGTGATGTAAAGCCTAAACCTAATCAACCAAATAAAAGCTATCAAGTCTTCACTTACTTACTACCACCATTTTCCAAAATTCTATTTTTATATTAATATTTTCGTATCTTTGTAATTAAATTTAAAGCAAAATATTTACATTGATTAAATCTTTATCTCTTGCTCTTTTTTTTAAGGAAAAAATATTTTCCATTAAAAGGAATCATAGATAATGAATACATAGATATAACACATCATGTATAAAATACATAAAACAATATAGGTTGATGCACAAATATCTTTTTGCAGATAAAAGCCTAAATAAAGGAGAAAAACAAATTGAACCGCAATACTGAAAAGATTCAGAAGCAATCTAGAGATGCATTATCTTGATTAAACTACAGATATTTATATCCTACTCCCATCATCATCAGACTTGACAGCGAACACAAATCAATCAAGAAATCACTTTCAAAAACCTTGAGAGACCTATGAAATTAGATGTATAAAAGGTCAAGTATCAAATGGCTTATCCTCTTTGTTAAACAAAGCTTTATTTGAAAATATATTTTGATATAACAAATTAAAGAGATTTTGAATAAAAGTTAAAAATAAACAAAATTGACTAAGTGACTTTTCAAAAGAAGTCTAAGAGGCAAAATTTTTAATTTTTAATTAGAAAATTTGTGAATCAATCTCAAAATCAAGTTAAAATGATTTTAACTAAGTATGGACTTTTTCAACTAGACAAATTGTTTTTTTTAAATAAGTCAGAATTGCTCCAGGCCAAAAAGTATCAGTACCTTTTTGGCCAAGTATCAATATTTTCAAAATATTGATACCCCTTGAAACAAACAATACTCAATTGACATTCCAACTTTCACAAATTCAACTAAGTATCGATCCGGTATCGATACCTTTTATGTGGTATCGATAAAATCTTCTTAGTATCTTAGTATCGATGTTTTAGCTCCAACGACCACTGAATTTAGCATTTATTACAAAAAATATCGATACATTTTTATTTGGTATCAATAATCGTTGTTGCAGGTGTATTAAATGCTTTGATTTTCACATCCCCAACGACTCTATTAACTACCATAACAACCTCAATGGTTGAAAATCAGTTAGGGCGTATAAATACCAACTTCTAAAATCCTACAACAATAAGAAAGCATATTCAAGCAAAAATCATCAATCAAACAACTTTTGTGCCCAATACTTCCATAATTTTCTTGTACACACTTGTGAGCTTTTATTGTTATTCTTTAGCTCAAGTGTATTCTTGTTTATTTGTGCTCAATTGGCAAATATTCTGATCTTGTAAGGATTATTTCTTTGTTTGCTTCTTTGTAATTCTTTGAGAAGGTTTGTGTCTTAAGATTTGAGTAAAAATCTTAAGGGAGTTGTAAGGTTAAACCTTGTCCTCAAAGGTTGAACAAATTAGTGAATTTAGGAAAATCCTTAGCTGTGGAAAGCTAAGGTAGTGGAGTAGGCAATTGGGGCCGAACCACTCTAAATTGTTGTGTTCATTATTCTATCTTTTCTTTGTAGCTTTCCTAATTTTTTTAAAAAGTCAATTCACCACCCTCTTGGCGATTTCAGTTTGATCAATCGAGCTAACAATTGATATTAGAGCTAGTATCTAAAAGACGTCTAACAACTAAGAGAAGATCCTCAATGTAGCTCAACTTTCATCTATTCAAACCACACAAGATAACGTCTACTTCTGGCTCCATTATTGTTGGTGAGTCTTAATTCATTAATAAACCTCCTTACTTTAATGGTGCCAATTGTTCTTATTGGAAGACTAGAATAATGTTGTTCATACAAGTCAATGATCTTGTCGTATAAGACACCATAATGGATGGTCTATCCATACCTCAAAAGCAACAATGAGAGCTCTTAGTTCCAAAGAGCAAGAAGGAAAGGAACGAGGAAGATAGGAGAAGCATACAACTTAATGTCAAAGCCATGCACACTCTCTTTTGTACACTTGGTTCGGAAGAATATAGTTGGGTATCATCATGTGCCAATGCCAAGGAAAATTGAGATAAATTGGAAGTCACTTATGAGGGTACCGATCAAGTCAAGAAATCAAATGTAGGAATTCTCACCTTCAATTATGAGACATTCATAATTAATCGTGAGGAGGACATCAAAGCTATGTTCAATAGATTCATCATTATCATCAATGAGCTCAAATACTATTGGAAGATCTATCCTAATGAAATAGTACAGAAAATGCTTAGAAGCTTGCCAATGTTATAGGATGCCAAAGTTACAACCATAGAGAAAGTTAAAAATTTAGAGACTCCTTCATTAGATGAGCTAATTGGTTCTTTGCTCACTCATTAAATGAGGCTCAAATGAGTGAATAAAGGAAAAGAAAAATTTGAAAAGAATAAGGTTGCTATTGCCCTTATGTCCACAATAGAAGAAAGTAATTCTAGTGATGATATGGACAAGGATAAAGAAATAACAATGTTTGCTATAAGATTCAAGAGGTTTATGAGGTCCAATAAAGGAAAAAGATTCCAAAAGAATGAAGGAGTCAAGATTGAATCTACCAAGGAAAAAGACCCCATCATATTCTATGAATGCAAGAAATCGGGACACATCAGTTTGATTGTCCCAAATGAAAGAAAAATAGGTCAAGCAAACAAAAACTCAAGGCTCATGTTACTACTTGGAGTGATTAGGATTCATCTGATAATGATGATGATGAAGTAGCCAATATTTACTTTATGGTCATCGACGACTCTAAGGTAACTTCTAACTCATCCAATTCAACTTCTTATTCTTTTAATGAGTTACAAGATGTCTATGATGAATTGAGTTTGGAGTTTAAATTAATGGTTTCAAAATATAGAGAAACTATTTCAAAACTAAAAAAGGAAAATAATTCACTCTCCAAAGTCAAACATGAACTTGAAAGCAAAATAAATTATATTCAATCTAGTATAAATGATCTTGAGAAAAATAATTTTGACTTGCATAATTTTCTTTCTAAAGTTCATGATGATCATCAAAAGCAACTTGAGTTGCTTAAGAGTGAAAAAGCTCATTCAAACAAAGTTTTACCAAAAAGATTTTTTAAGATGAGAAAGCTCAAAACAAAACTTTGTCAAAACTAGCTTTAATTTTTATAAACATAGAGGTCCCCTAAGTTTTTACAAATGAAAGATTATTAGAAGTGTATGGTCCCTAAAGGACTCATAAATGCTTAAGATAAAGACATCCTTTCAAAATGGATACATAAAGGGACTAAAATTATAGGAACTAATGCTTATGGACCCAAAAGAACTTGAGTACCAAAAATCAAAGCTTAATTCTATGTTTGTAGGAAGAGGAGTATTGCTTCAAAGTGGAGGATTCATTCAAAAACTCATGGTACCTTAAAAGTGGATGCTCAAATCACATGATTGGTGACAAGAGTCACTTCATCAATTTGAAGCCAAAAAATAGAGCAGTAGTTACATTTGGTGACAACTCTAAATGATAAGTAAAAGGAATCGACTCTATCAGTACAAGATCTTCAATTCTTATTGAAAATGTTCTCTATGTCAACGGTCTTAAGCATAATCTACTTAGTATTAGTCAACTGTGTGATAGTGGTCTCAACGTCATTTTTGAGTCTAATAGATGTAAAATAGTTGACATTATGTCTAATAAGACTATGCTTGTAGGACATAGGATAAGAAATATAGATATATGGTGCATTTAGATGATTTGCATGATTCACACATATGCCTTGTTGCTAAAAATGAAAATAATTCTTTATTATGACATAGAAAACTAGGAAATGCTAGCATGAGCATATTGCATAAACTAGCTAAAAATGGCTTAGTAAGAGGCATGCCTAAAATTGATTTTGAATTAGATAAATTTTGTGATGCATATGTTAAGGGTAAACATAAAAGAGCTTCTTTTAAACCTATTAATGATGTATCAACTAGTAGAGTTCTTTAACTAATTCACATAGACTTATTTGGTCCTATTAGGACAATTAGCTTGGGTAGAAAACAATATGCTTTTGTGCTTATTGATGACTATTCTAGGTTTATTTGGGTTCTTTTCTTAAGTACTAAAGATGGGACTTTAGAAAAATTCATCATAATTTTAAAAAATAAATCAAAATGAAAAAGGTTACTCTATCACTAGTGTTAGAAGTGACCATAAAGCTGAATTTCAAATCTTGGTTTTGAAAATTTTTGCAATTCAAATGGAATTAGCCATAATTTTTCTACACCTAGAACCCCTCAACAAAATGGAGTTGTTGAGAGGAAAAATATAACTTTAGAAGAAATGACTAGAACCATGCTTTATGAAAATAATTTATAAAAATATTTTTGGGTAAAAGCCACAAACACCACTTGTTATATTGTAAATAGAGTAATGACTAGGCTTATATTAAAGAAAACTCCATATGAACTCTTCAAAAATAAAAAGCCTAACATTAGCTACTTTCATCCTTTTGGATGCCAATGTTTTGTTTTAAATAATGACAAAGATAATCTTGGTAAATTTGATGCAAAAAGTGATGAAAGAAATTTTCTTGGCTATTCTTTAAATTCTAAAGCTTTTAGAATATTTAAGAAAATAATTTTAGTAGTAGAAGAGTCTATTCATGTTGTTTTGATGATTCTAACTTTCCTCCTAGAAAGGATTCTTATATTGATGGTGATGCAAAAATTTTTCACAATGATAATAAAGTTGATCCTCATTAAATGACAAGATACAAGAACAAACACAAGATGCTCTAAAGGAGCTTACAATAGATGAAAGGGAAGTCACTCATACAAGAGAGTTCAACTATGTGAAGGATGGTAAGATTTTAGGAGATCCATCCAAAGGGGTAACTACTAGATCTTGTTTTAGAAATACTTGTAATTATGTTGCATTTATCTCATGCATTGAGCCTAAAAATATCAAAGAACCATTAAATGATAAATATTGGATGTTGGCTATGCAATAAGAGTTAAATCAATTTGAGAGAAGTAAAGTATGGACCCTAATTGGAAATTTTAGTGAAAAATCTACTATAGGTACTAAGTGGGTTTTTAGGAATAAGCTAGATGAGAGTGGTAACATAGTAAGGAACAAGGCTAGGCTAGTTGCTTAAGGTTACACTCAAGAGGAAGGAATAAACTATGATGAAACACATGCTCCCGTAGCTAGAATGGAAGCCATTAGGATGCTTTTAGCTTTTGTATGCTTTAATGATTTTAAGTTATATCGAATAGATGTAAAAAGTGTTTTTCTAAATGATTTTATAAATGAAGAAGTTCATGTTGAACAACCACCCAGGTTTAAAGATCCAAAATTTTCAAACCATGTTTTCAAACTTTCAAAAGCTTTATATGGTTTGAAACAAGCTCCTA
>CM025143.1:17373429-17391166 GCA_013467495.1 Gossypium gossypioides | reverse complement strand
ATAAGAAAATCGAATACAAATATTTAATTTGGAAAAAGCCCTCCGAAGAGTATAAAAAACTACGAGCAAAAAAAAACTTCACTGAAATGAAATAAAACCTAAAAGGGAGTAGAAGATGGAGAAACAAATTAAACCTGAACCTGAAATACAAAGGTTTCCCAAAATTCCCAAAAACTCTCTTAATTTTTTTGTTATTGTTCTGAACTATATAAGGTTGCTAAAAGGCCCATTTATAGGCTAAAATTTGTGTAAAATTATGACTGAAACATCCCTATAATGACCAGAGTTTACCTAGGAAAATATATTAGAGTTTAACTAGGAGAAGAAATCTGATTGTGTAGGGAACTCATCACTATATCGTGACGTGGCTATCGGCTCATTGTGACGCCAAGCTTCACGTCATCAGGATGAGACATTTCTTCTCATCGGGATATCATGGTTGTGTCGTCGAGATGACACCTTTTCCTCATCGGGATGTCAACTTTGTTTTGACCAAGAATGTGAGGCACACTCTAAAAATATCCACCTTGGCTCGTATTTTCAAAATGCCTTCTTTGTCGATCCCTGCTAGGGGCCTAACTCGATCTCTGTCGAATTCTTACAAAGTCCAAACAGTGCTCGAACTTGGAAATTGGAAGACTCTTTATCATCATATCAATTGGATTATTGTTTGTGTTGATTTTGAGAATCTGAACATCTTTTTGAACAATCACCTTTCGAAAAAAGTTGTACTGAATATCTATGTGCTTTATTCTTTCGTGGTTCTGATCTTTTGTGAGATATATGACACTTTGACTATCACAATATAAGACAGTCTTGTCATTTCTATCAACCAGCTCTCTGAATAGACCTTTCAACCAAGTGGCCTTTTTCACAGCCTCTGTGATAGCCATATATTTAGTTTCGGTAGTTGATAAAGCCACAGTGGCTTGAAGGGTGGCTTTCTAACTAATAGTGTGATTTTTGAAAAGAAACAAATAACATGTGAGAGATCTTCTTTTGTCTAAGTCTCCAACATAATCTAAATCTACACAGTTGACTAGACCATTTGAACATATTTCAAATTCCAAGCAAGTACTGAAAGTCCCCCTCAAATATAAAAAAATCCACTTCACAGCTTGCTAGTGTAATTTGTCGGGTTTGGTCATATATCTACGTGTAAGATATCAGGACGAGTACAAACCACAACATACATTAGGCTTTTTACTCCACTAGAATAAGGAACCGACAACATGTACCTTTCTTCATATTCGATTTGTAATGCGTATGAAATTGAAAGTCTAAAGTGGACAACTAAGGGAGTACTTATCAGTTTAGAGTGTTGCATTCTAAACCGCTCAAGAATTCTCTCGATGTACTTTTGTTGTGACAGAAATAGCTTCCCGAAGTGTCAATCTATCAAAATTTCCATCCTAAAATTTTCTTGGCTGTACCAAGAGCCTTCATCTCGAACTTAGAATTAAGCATGGATTTAAGTTACTCAATTTTGGATGGATCCTTGGCTTCTATTAACATATCATCACCATAAAACAACAAGTAAATAAATGATACATCATCTAAACATTGTAGATACACACAACTTTCGCACTTGCTTCGAGCGAAACCAATACTTAACATGAAGGAATCAAACTCTTTGTACCACTGTGGAGGAAACTGCTTCAAGCCGTATAAAGATTTTCGTAGAAGGAAAACAAGGTCTTCATTGCCTTCGATTCTAAAGTATTCTGGTTGTTGTATATATATGCCCTCATCCAAATCCCCGTGAAGGAATGCATTTTTTACATCAAACTGCTCTAACTTGAGATTTATTGATGCAACAAGAGCTAGCAGTGCCCGAATGGATGTATGCTTCACAATTGGAGAGAAAACATCATGAAAACCAACTCCCTCTACTTGACTATGGCCCTTTGCGACCAACCTTGCCTTATATCTCGTGTCACCTTTACCCGAACCTTCTTTCTTCATGAACACCCACTTGCAACCACTATTTTCTTCCTGGTGTGTGGTTTAACAAGCTACCATGTCTTATTATTTTAAAGAGACTCCATCCTTTCTTCCATGGAAACAATCCACTTGCTAGAATTAGAAACCCAGACTGCCTTTGAATAATTCGAAAGGTCGGCTAAATCGATGCTTTCTACAACATCTAAAGCATATGTTATGAGATTTCCTTCATAGTATTTTTGTGGCAGTTTAATATCTTTTCTTTTTCTGTCACGAGCTAACTTAAAATCTTGAAGTTGAGATGTTTGGGTCTCTGATTGAGATGTAGAAGCATCGAAAATGTTTTACTGTATTAAAGAAACGTCAATTTTGTAATTTCTTCATGTCATCATGATGAGCCAATTTTCCTTCTCGGGATGTCACCCATGTTCGTCACGTCGTTGTGATGACGGACTTCTTGATGACGTGGTGTCACTGTCTGTTTAGGTGTTCAGCTCTGCCTTCCTTGAAACACTTGAATTTTTGGTGTTGTTATGACCGAAGAACCCCTTTTTGGACAGATTCATCGATGTTTCGACAAATGTAACATCTCTACTGATGATGATCTTACTCATTTTTGGGCACTGTAATTGTTCACCTTTTATCCCGACCGCAAAACCTAGAAAGATACACTTTACCGCTCTTAGTTCAAGCTTTCGTTGACTCAATCGAGCATATGCAAGACAACTGAATACTCAAAGATTAGAGTAATTACGAGGATTTCTGAACCAAATCTCTTCGGGAACCTTTCCATCCAAAGCTCAATGCGGAGATCAGTTCACCAAGTAGCTTGCCAGATTAACTGCTTCATCCCAAAACTCATTTTCTAAAACTGCATTGAAAAGCATACATTGGGCTTTCTCAAGTAACATTTTGTTCATCTGTCACATCTTGAAAATGGGGTTAGTAGAATCGAGCTTGGGAAACAAGTGAAAGGTCATGCCCAAACTTTTAAGTTTATCTTCGTGTTTTTAAGACAAGAATGAGCTGGTGGCTCACTGGCTAAAAGAAAACAATGAGACAATGTAATTGACATAGAGAACCGAGTACGATTCCATTTCCTTGCATAACTTTTATTTTTTACAATTTTACCTAAAACCCTAGTATAAATATGTTTTTTTTGTTTAGTTTTTTGGCTCCTTTACTTTACCTCTCTACCGCCCCTCTTCCCTGTTTCTTTCTTCTTTCTTTTTTCTTTAATTCTCTTTTCTTTTATCTGTTTTGCTGTCCCCTAACTCCAGTTCAACTTTTTTTGTGCCGCCCATCTCTTCACTATTGCTGCCGAATCTAGCAGTCAATATTGGTCGAATCTAAGTTGTCCTTTTTTCAAGTTTCATTCGTTCTCTGTTTCATCATTCGTATCTGAAGCAAAATAAGCATAAGTGTCATTTTTGTGAGATTTAAATAGTTTTTCTTCATTTTTTATCCTGTTATGGCCAAAATCCTTATGTGTTGGGTGTGTGTTCGTATCCAAGTTTCACATTTGAATTGGATAGGTGTCTTGGTTGATTGTTAGTGTTTCCAAATTGTGTTTCTAGGTGTGTATTCTAAACATTTGTGATCGATGGGTATTTTTATGCTATAACCACTGAAGAGAAGGAAAATCGAGTGTGGAATTTGGACTACATGACCTGTCCACACGGGCGTGCACTGCATACAGGTAGTTGGCACGATCGTGTGCCACTATTTTGTTAGGGTTAAAATAGGGGCACATGACCTAGAGAGGGTTACATGGCCTGGCACATGACTATGTGACCAGTTTTGGGAAAATATATCGTTTTACACACGGTCATAGTGAGTTACACAACCTCCCCACATGGCTGTGTGACCTTCTATTCCAATATTTCCCTTTATTTTGCAATATGTTTTGTTTTAGTCCCTAAGTAATTCCCTGCATGTTAGAGGTCTTGTAAACACTATTACTGTTATTTGATTTTATGGTTGTGTTTGACGTGTAATTGCTTGTATAGAAGCATTTGAATTGCTACTGTTTATTTTTTTTTCTTGAAAATCATGACACTGAAATTGTTGAATCGAAAGCATGCCATTGATTGTGTTACTGTATTGTTTAGCATGATATGTGACATTCATGACAAGCCATATTGCATTGCATAGTGATTGGGATGATTGAATTTGGAAGAGCTTTATGGAGACTGGCGACAGTTAAAGTTCGCAATATTGTTGTCAATGTACCGCACCAGAGCGTTGTAAGAGATTGTTTATTGGTGGCTTGACCACATTATTGGCAGCTTTTATCGGCAAAATAGTTGTGTATGCACAAAATTAGCAGTATACTATCCTGCTTTATCGGTGGCTTGACCACATGATTGACATTTTATCTATACATTACTAGCAGCTCATCTACACTTACACTGGCAGTATATCTATGTTACTATGGTTTATTTACATTACCAACAGGTTGTCTGCATATTGTTATTGGTGGTTTATCCACACTGAGCTATAGCTCCTAATTGTGTTGGTGATTCGGTAGATGGGTTTTAGAGAACTCGTGGTGTGTAGCGGGTGGATGGGTAGGACCTTTATGCAGATATTCATTAGAACATGCCATGCATAATTGTTGCAATTATCGAGTACTATGATGCTATGGTCTTCTGTGGTTTTCAGTTATTATTTGTTTTTTTTTTGGTTTACTGTAAAATTTGATTGTCTAATTGTCACTACACTATTTACATCTGTTCTCGACTCACACTAAGCTTCATAGCTCACTCCCTTAGTTTAACAATTTTTAGGTAATCCATAAAATTAGGGCTTGGACTTAGCATTCAGAGGTCTCATTTGGGTTTTTATCTAAACAACGTTTCTTAAATTATGTAACTTTACATTCATTTGGGACTGTAATTATGTTTACATGAACTGTGGCATGAGGTTAAGTTTGGGATATTTTAGAATTATCATGCATGGACATCATACAACTGGATTTTTTTATATAACTAGTCACGATTGATTATAAATTTATTTATTTATTGACGAATTTAAAAAGTCAAATTTTTCGCTACAAAACTATTTTTGAAACTCCGGACAACGATTTAACAATTAGAGAAGTTTGTAAAATTAATAAGCTACTTTTTAATCGAACTTTAAATAACTTGGAAAAAAACTAAAGTTTTATAGAATAAAGAGAAGCCCGCTATCGATTTTTTTGGATTATATAAGCAAACGATTTAGTATTTAAGTTATTGAGAATTGAACCATTTTTACTAGGCCATTTTTTTGGCCTTGTAACCTTCAAAATCCGACCATAAGTTCTAGGTTGGATTAGGGAGGTTACATCAATCGTTCGAGTACACTATTCTGCTACGGGGTACTTACAATTCTGTGGTGTCTTTTAATTCCTTCTAGTTTGCAGAAATCATTAAACTTAGTTGAACAAAACTCAAGCATAGTATCTGTTCTAAATCGCTTTACGGTCTTCCTTGTTTGTTTTTTCCAACAAAGCCTTCCACTTTTTGAAGATCCTAAAGACTTCATTCTTATGCTTAAGGAAATAAACCCAAACTTTCCTCGAGTGGTCGTCGATAAAAGTTAAAAGATAACTTCTACCTCATTTGGAGAGCTGGACCCTATAAATTGAAATGAATATAATCGAGGGCCCCTTTACACCTATGCACTATCGAATCGAAGCTAACTCGAGTCTACTTTCCATAAATGCAATGCTCACAAAAATCTAACTTTCCAACTCTGGTGCCTGTAAGAATACCTCTTTTGCTTAAAATGGTCATACCTTTTTCACTCATATAACTGAGTCGTATGTGCCACAGTTGGGTTGATTTAGAATTTGAAACGAACAGATTTTATCGTGTCGTTGCAGCGTCAGAGGCTTCTTCATTGAGACTTTGTGACATCGTCGTGACGTCCCGTGTCTCTTCGTCAAGATGTGGTGATGGCTTCTCCTTTACTTTCGTAATTGCTGCTAAACCGAACACTGTTGCACCTTGCAGAACGTATAGGTTGCCAAATTTTTGTCCTTTCATCAGAATAAATAAAGGATCCACGAGATATATTTGAGCTGTTTGACTCGATAACGACTCTGCAACCAATCGAGTCTAAGATTCCTAATAAGATTAAATTTTCTTTAAATCAAGCACATGCTTGACATATGACAGTGTTTGAATATTTATGTCGTGCATCCTAATTTGTATTATTTTGACTTCTATTATCTTACGTGGAGAATTGTTCCCCATCAGCACAACTCCACTGTCAACTGAACTGTACATGGAGAACTAGTCCCTGTTGGGACACATGTGATAGGAGCACCCTGAATCAAGGATCCACTCGGATGTTATCTTGGAGCTTTCGCTCGTAGGCACCAGCAAGAAATCATCACCTCTATCTTCAACTATACTAGCATCGGCTGCATCAGCTTTCTGCTTTCCTCTCTCATCGTTTTTGGTGGCCCTCTTAATTTTATTATAGAGTTTATAACATTCTACTTTAATGTGACCCTTCTTTTTACGATAGCCACATTCCTTATCGTGATTTGTTGACTTAGATCTCACCCTTGATCTTCTCTAACTCGAATCTTTAGATTGTTGCCTTCCTTTAGCAACCAAAACTGAGGCTTGCCCATGTGATTTTTTCTTCACATATAACTCTTTGTCAAATTTTTCCTTACTTAAAAGATTTCCCTTCACGTCCTCAAATGAGAGTCTCTTTCTGCCATAATTCAGGGTTTCCCTAAAAGTTTTGTATGAAAGGGGCAAAGAACAAAGTAGTAACATATCCTGATCTTCGTCGTTTATGTTGATCTCGACTTTCTTTAGGTCATTAAGGAGAGTTACAAATTCAATTATGTGATCCCTAATAGACTTACCTTCTGCCATACAGAATGAATATAATCGTTGTTTTAGCACTAAGCCATTTGTGAGCAACTTTGTCATATAAAGGGCTTCCAATTTCCTCCACAAGGTTGTTGCCAACTTTTTTAAAAGTACCTTATGTAATACATTGTTAGTGAGGCACAACTGAACTGTTGACAGAGCATTCTTATCAAGCTCCTCCCACTCTGTCTAATCTGCATCCGCAGGCTATTTCCTTGTAATTACCTTTTTCAAACCTTTTTGAACCAGAATTGCCATCATTCGAACTTGCTACAAGATGAAATTTGTAATCCCACCGAACTTCTCGATATCGTACCTCATTGCCATCTCTGAACAAGTTGAATGCAGAAACTGAACTAAGCTCTATTACTACTTTGTTGGGTCGAACCCGAATTATGCAACGAACTCGAACAAAAAAAGAGAAAATTGAACATAAATATTCAACGTAGAAAAACCCATCCGAAGAGGAAAAAAACCATGAGCAAAGAAAATTTTCACTAAAATAGAAAAAATCGAAAAAATGGAGTACAAGATGGAAAAACAAATAAATCCTGAACCCAAAATACAAAGGTTCCCCGAAATTTCCATAAACTTTATTAATTTTGTTGTTATTCTGAACTATCTAAGAGGCCTATTTATAGGCTAAAATTCCTGTACAATTATGACTGACACATCTCTAGAATAATCAGAGTTTAACTAGGAGAGAAACCCGATTGTGTAGGGAGCATGTCCCCACATAGTGACGTGGCTATCGGCTTGTCTTGACGCCAGACTTCGTGTCGAGGCGTTTCTTCTCGTCGGGACGTCGTAGTCGCATCGTCCTAACAACGCCTTTTCCTTGTCAAGACATCAACTCTATTTCGGCCAAGAATGCAAGACACACTCTACAAGCTCTTTAACCCTCATATTTTCAATGTTCGTTGTTTCCTTGATAGTTGTCACATTGATTGAAAATTTCTCAAGCAAAAACCTTAGCACCTTTCACATAAGCTTTGGATTTGTCTATTAATCTCCTAGTGAATACTAAAGAAGCTCGATTTGAAATATCACAAATTTGCATTGAATTTTTGCTAGGTCTCATTCTCCTGCATCCCTAGAGTCTCGATCCTTATAGTTCAGAAACTTGTTATGTTTGTGAGGCCTTGCCTAAGTGGAATCCATTATAAACAAGTACAATTTAAGTTAAATTCACTCACCAAGTTGCAATTCCACTTCTATACTTCAAACTAGATCATTCCCCCTTAAATATTTTCTCCTTGAAAACTTAGATGTAAACTGATGAATACAATTCAATCTACTTACACTTTTTGCATGAGCGCGCGCATACACAAAAAATGAAAAATTAATTCCTAAGTGAACGAATAAAACACTCTTTCTCATATCTACACTGTCTTTCTCATATCTAACCTACATAAGCTGTCAATATAAATAATGCTTGTTGAATTACAACTAATATAAATCTCTAATTGCATAAAAATAACTATTAAAAAGTCTTCAGTAAAATATATATTCAAAGAAAGCTTTTAGTCATCAAATTCCTTTAAAAGTCAAATCTCCTGTTTAAGGAAACTTGAAGTGTATTAAAAGACTAAATCAAATCTTTATTTGACTTAATTTTTGCACGTAAAATCTTCACTTATCAACTACTAAAATCCTTCAAAGATTAGCAATTAAAGGTTCAAATAGATTTAGTCAAAATATGTCATTTAAACATGACAATTTAAATGTTCTATCATATGTTCTTTTAAGTTGCAATTGACAATTATAACCGACACTAACAAAGACTTTTGACTTGTTTAACTGTCAAAAAAATTCTTAGTTAAAATCTTTCACTTAAAATAGCTTCAAATGTAATATCAGAGCTCGAATTATAAGAACCGAGTTGAAAATCTTTTTGAATCAATACTGGAAAATAACATAGTCGAATGTGAATCTTTTGGCTTTGAAATCAAGTGGAACTTTTTGTGGAAAAGTGGGAACTTGTGGCTAAAATCTATAGAAAGTACATCGAAATGGGTTCTTTTTTATTAACGCTCTTTCTTTCCAAAACACAATGTTTAAATCATTCGAATCTTGATTACGCAACATACTATAAATATTTCATATACCGGTAGAAACATTGTCAAGATTTTTCCTCCTTCCTAAACTCTATAATCTTTTCTCAGTCTCAGGATATTTCAGACATTGGAAGTTCACCATTTTCCTGACATGTTTGAAACCGACATGAAACAAGCATGTTGAAAGTGAGCTCCGGTGAAGATGGTTACCTAAACAACTGGATTCATACTTGTGATTCATGTCAAGCAGCCGCCTGCACACTTTATTGCCACACTGACTCCGCTTACCTCTGCCATGACTGCGATAAACATATCCATGGTGACAATACTACGGCCTTGTCGCACCACCGTGTGTGGATTTGCGATGCCTGCGAGGCTGCTCCAGCTGCTGTCACTTGCAGTGCTGATGCAGCATCACTTTGCATCGAATGTGACATCCAAGTACACTCGGTTAACCCTTTGGCTAGCCGCCATACCAGGGTCCCTATACCTCCGATCTCAGGTCAAATATGTTCGTCCTCAAGTGTTCAACAGGATGGTCAGCTGCCAGGAACCATGTTCGAAACCAAAAACGAAATCGCAGCCCTTACTATGGAGCTGAATCTAGAAATCGATGAAGACGAAATGGATTCTTGGTTATTGCTTGAGCCTGGAAACACTGACAACCAGACCATGAGTGGATTCACCTATGGTGAACAACTTGAGTACGTAGACGTTATCGATACATGTACCGAGTCATTTGGCCCAGAACAGTCCTCTGATCAGCAGCAACTTGTGTGTGTGAATTGTCCAGAAGATAGTGGAAGTGATAGTGTTGTTCCTGTTCAAACTTTGAGAACTAAGAATCAACCACTACAAGAAGAGACACAATTGCAGAAGCAGCAATTGCATAGTACTTACTTCAATTCAGAGCAAAGCGGATCAAAAACTGCATTCACTAATTACCCTTCAAGCAGTCTAAGAGTAAGATCCTAGACATTCTAAATTAACTTTACATTTGCTTTTCCGACAACTTATGATTTGTCTGTTCTGTTCATAACTGTGAAACAAAAAGATCTATGCACATGTGTTTGATTCTTTGTTCCATTGGGAAATGAATTTTTAAGCTTTACTAACAGTTCATTAATTGTTATTGAAAATGTTGTTGTTGGGGGTGAAATACACTCAGGGAGCTCAGCTGCTTCAGGCTAATGGCATTTATCATATACATGTAAGTCCATTCCATTAATTCCGAAGCTCTCTGAAGTTTTCTCACTGGCCAAACGCAGCAACAGAATTCAGGATAACAATGGCTTTTCATTATTTTTTTCCTCAAAATTTACCGTTATTCCCCGAATTATTAGGTCATCTTAAGCTTTTTAAACTTATTTGTTGCTTCATTTAGGTCCCCATGCTGATGATCACTCCTGCTGGCATCCCAAATTCATACACTGGATTTCCAACAACAACAACAACAACGACAACTGAAATCCTCCCAAATCCTTGGCTTCTAATGCCATTGCAATTCACATCAATGAATAGGGAAGAAAAGGTTCTAAGATATAGAGAGAAGAGAAAATCAAGAAAGTTTGAGAAGAAAATAAGATATGCATCCAGGAAAGCTTATGCAGAGACTCGACCTCGTATCAAAGGCAAATTTGCAAGGAAAACAGATAAGGGGATTGAAGATGATCAGATGTTCTCAAAGGAAGATAATGGGTATGGTGTTGTTCCATCATTATGAACGAGTACAATAAAATATGAGGCTAGGATTTGAAAAGAAAAACTTTTGATAATGGAGATTAAAGTTATTATCTTTCTTGTTTAGTTCCTGCATCAGTGTATTGCTTTCAATGTAGTTCAATGAATGAGGGAATAAGTCATCAAAGTGAGTTATCAAACATGAATATGCTAATTTTTTTAATTTTTATTTCGAAAGATGCTCCTTCTTATTTGAGTTAAAAGTGAATAATATCTCACGCATTGAATGTGGAGTCCGGCCATGTGCCCGAATATATTTTCTTTATAGGTTTGTACGGTCCCTATATAATTTCACTTCAGAGAGAATAAGCTTTAACCCCTTTTATGAATCAAATAAAGAAATATGTGAAAACGATGTTTGATAGATGATGATGTGATTAATCAAACTATATATAAATTTCCAGACTTATGTCATTAGTTTAAAGAAAAATTTTGAGAATCCAGTTGTGATCTTTAAGAAAAAGTGATTGCACTTTTATACTTTTTTTTCTAAGATATATGGACGTGGAAGAAAATTGATAGAAAGTAAAGAAATTGGATAATTGGGAAAAATTATTATGGTTGGTATTAAAAAGTATGAAATGATTGAGATGTATCGGAGGAATTGTTCATTTTTTTACCCACTAGATAGGTAATTTTTCATGTTTTGGTGATTGCCAATTTATTGAACCATATCTATTGGCTGAGCTGAAATCGTGGATTATATGTAGTCCATCAATGAAGATTAGACCACTTGGATAAATATATTTGGAAAATTAGATCGATCGGAACAAGTCTATCTAATCTCTTAAATCAAGTAAGTTGGATCAAATTGGAATGTTGAAGTCTTAGCCGCCAACCGTTCTTGTTTACCTTTTTTGTTAAACCTTTGTGTTGTGGTTTTACAAACTAAGTTCTCAAGGGAGAATTTAGTGGTGAGAGTTCTAGTCTTTAAAGGTTCAAAAGTGAGAAAATTTTCACTGGTGTGTGATAGATTTAGGTTCACTTATTTATTAATTGTTTGACGGTAGTTTATATTTCTTACTGAGCTAGGATTCGCAGATGTAAGGAAACCAAACTGTATAAACAATCTTATTGGCCCTTGTTTTTTTTTTTTGTGTTTCGAAGTGCTTGGAGAAATGTTGTCTTCCTAGTCACTTCTATCAGTACTTAGCTTGTTACTTAGCAACTACTTCAGGCCAACAATCGGTATCAAAGCCTCCCACTTAACATAATTGGTGGAGATTTATGGTGTTGTTGTTCACAAGCTATGGAAGGATCATCAACCTCTCGACCCCTATGTTGGTGATTGGCCACTACCCTTATTGTAAGGCTTGTATTAAAGCCTATATCAAATCCATTGGTGAAAAAGTTTGGCGTTCAATTCTTACTAGATTGGAGCCACCTATGATGGAGAATAAAAAAGGAAGAGTTCCTAAACCTGAGGGTCAATGGATAGTTGAAGAAGAATGCCTGACCAAGCATTGTTTGCAACTTTCTATGGAATTGATCTACAAGAATTCAAGAGTGGCAAAATGTAATGTCGCCAAAATAGCGTGAGATATACTTCAGACTACACATGAAGGAAAACCACTTTCAAATAGTTAAAGATGTAAATGTTGACTTCCAAACTCGAGAACCTAAAGACAAAAGAATTTCAAACTATTGGTGAGTTTTATTCAAAACTTTGTGATTTTTCAAACCAAGCCTTTGCTATGGGTGAAATGTAACACTCCGACACCCGACCCTATCGTGAGGTCCAAGCTAAAAGGTGCCACATTCGTTGCCGGAGAAACTAGAATCCAATGTCATTATACGAATAAATACATGTAAACCATGCATAATAAACATTTTATTATCCTTTCCGGGTCTTATACAAGCCTAAGAAAGCTCTTTTACTAACCCAGGGTCGAAATGGATCAAATTGTAAATATTACAAAGTTTCAAGTTGACTTTGCGACTTCGGGGGTTTTCTCTTCTCAACATGACTCTTTGACTTCATCGTGACCTCGAGGCTACATCGTCGTAACTTGAGCCTTAAACTAATTCTCACCGTGACGTTGGAGGTATGTCGTCGCAACGTGGTCCTTGTTGTTCAACAACTTCAGTTTGGTACCTAAATAAATCTTACCAAAATTTCATCATTCACATAAACACTAGTCTTAGGTCTCCAATTTCAGCCATTTACCATAAAAGCAAGCTTAATATACAATGTTCAACCATTAACACATCTTTTATAAACCTAAACACTAATCAATTCATATGATCATCACATAGACATTTACAACTTAACCATTTGTGACATTAAACAAAATGACCCTAGGTACATGCCATAAGACCAAAATGAAACACACTATACACAATTTTTTGAGTCAGAAACAATAGTCTAGATGCTGACTTCAAGTCCCAGGGCTTTAAGGAATAACTGAACCTGCGCATAGAGAAAACAAACAGCATGCTGAGTAATAGAGCTCGGTGGTACTTTCATGATTTAAGATATTATATATTAGTATAAATAGCATGACACAAAGCATGTGAACTCAAAATGCAACTTGCATATGTTCATATATATACATGAAAATGTGTCCATTAGGTAACCCATTTACTTAACATTTCAACATTATCATCAATTCTATACTTTTTCTACTCACCTTTCAATTACATATATATCAAAGGCATTACTTAAATCAATTTGTTATGATCTATTCCTTTACTTACCTTATACTTACCTTTCAATCCGTTTCTAGAGTCTATCAAGTCGTTCACATTCGTTTCAACCCCTATTGCTCGATTTCACTTGTTTTGCATGATAAGATATATACTTCTCATTTCAAATTCTTATATGAAGATAATCAAAATCTCAAGCATCATATTAATTCATTTCTATATAAGTTATCAAACTTATTATTAATGACCCCTATTTACCTAACACAGACTCGGACAGATACACGGATTGTCTAACCAACACACCAAACTGGCATTGAAGTGCGTTAACAAAAAAATCAAGTAAGGGAAACTGGCACATAAAGTACATATTGGCACATGAAGCGCATTTTGGAGCGCAAAACACATACTAGCACACGTAGTGCATCATGGCGCATAAGCTCATAAACCCGTACAACCCAATCCTATGGTATGCCAACTATATCTGACTCAGTTGGACTAGTTAATAGGGTATTAATGTTCAACTCACATTACATTATTCACAATTCATCATCAATATATCATGTAATATAGCATATTTCAGCTTAATTTCTTATCAATTATCATATGCCAATTAAATCATACTATCTATTCTATTTAGTTTAATACCTATTTCGACATTCAATCTCAACCATAGCAATTCAATCGAAACATTTCATATTATCATAACAGACTCATTCCAATGATTCATCAATCAATAAGCATGCATACGCAATCAAATATTTCTATCCTGAATCATAATAGTACAAACTAAGGTTTCACACGTCACTAGCCGATGATTTTCGCTTTTCTTTTCCCTTTCGACTGTTAGGTGTTGTTGTTAGCTATGAATAATCAGAAAACATATCATACAATCAATTTCCACTCAAATCAGAATCAAACAAAAAGTTACCAAATTTTTGTAATTTATTCAATTTAGTCCCTAAAAGCGAGATAAGCATAACTTTTAATTTAGGGCAACAAGTCAGAATCTAATTTCACCATGACTCATTTGGGGCCTTTTATTTTCTATCCCTACCAACAGTTCATGATAGTTTTGCATTTTATTCAATTTGGTACGTAATGTACGAAACTAACAATTAAACTTTGCAATTTAGTCATTTTCATATACTAAGCTTAATTTCTAACAATTTAACACCAAATTCATTCAATTCTCAACAATGTCATGTAACACTCTATACCCAACCTGATCGCCAGGTCTGCGTACCGAATGTCACAATTAAACCGTATTAATTTACAAATTTTTTAACCTGATTTATTCACGCACTTAGAATATATCAAAATTTCAAAATTTAACTTCTACCCTATTAAACATAACAATTATTTACAAATTTAAATTTAAGACTTTAATATAGATACATCAAATCTAATTCTTGAGGTGTGACCTCTAAGGGTGTCCATTTGTATACATGATACAATTATGGCGTCGCTCGCACAACTTGACAGTGTTTGGCTTGGTCCCCCTTTATAATCCTTGAATCCTTCATTGATTCTACATTCAGAGTAATACAAGAGTAAGTCCAGATGAACTTAGTGAGATTTCGTACAACAATAAACAAATGACTCTATACTTCTGGAAATGAGATATGTCATATCCCAACAATTGGGTTAGTAGAATTGGGTTAGTGAACCAAGAGTTGTCACGCCCAGACTTTTAAGTTTTTCTTTGCATATTTAAAGAAGAATGAATAATTGGCCTAATGGTTAAAATTAGTGAAGTTTTCCTTGAGACTCGAGTTTGATTCCCCTTCCCTCGCATAATTTTTATTTTCTATAACTTTGCCCAAAACACTAGTATAAATATGTGCTTGTTTCTCTTTTGTTCAGCTTTTTGGCTCATTTGCTTTTCCTTTTTGTCGTCCCACTCTCTTCCCTACTCTACAATTATATTATTCACCTTTCTTCTCACTTATCTCTACCACTTTTACTACCGCCGCCATTGTTTTTCTTCTTTTCCTCCCATTGTCTTATATTGTTGCTGCCGAGACCATCATATTAGCCTTAAGTCAAACCTGAGTTATCCTTCTTACAAGTACTCATTTGATCTCTATTTTCATCATTTGGATTTGAAATCTTGGAAGGGTAAGGGATAGTAATCAAGAATTGATTTCGTGTTCCCTCTTTCTTCTTTTTTTTAATGGACAAAATTCTCATGAGTTTTCTGTTTATATAATTTGTAACCAAGTTTCAGATCTGAATTGGAGAGGTGTCTCAGACAATTGTTAGTGCTTTAGAATTGCATTTCCAGGTCTGTGTGTTCTAAACATTTTTGATCGGTGGGTGTTTCTATGCTCTAACCATACGAAGTGTAGCAAAATCGAGTGTGGATTTTAGACCACATGGCCTGCCCACACGGACGTGCACTAAGCATGGGTGGTTGACACGACTGTGTGCCACTATAGATGTTAGGGTTAATTTTTTGAAACACGACCTAGTATGAGTTACACGGTCGTGTGATTACTTTTGGGGAATTTATCAATTGACACATGACCTCAAAGAGTTACATGGCCAGTCCACATGACTATGTACCTTAGTAACATGGTTTATACCCTCTCATATGGCCTAGCCACACGGTCGTGTGACCTCTGTTTCACTATTTTTACCTCTGTTTTGTGAAATGATTCATCTTAATCCCTGAGTAATCCCCTGTATGTTAGAGATCCTGTAGGTAGAATTGAGACACTGTTATTGTTATTAGATTGTATGATCGTGTTTGACATGTAATTGCTTGTATAGAAGCATGTTATGGATTGCTACTGTTTATACTTTTTACTTGAAAGTCATGACATTGAAATTGTTGAACCGAAAGCATGTTGAGCATGCTATTGATAATGTTATTGTACTATTTATCATTATATGCGACATTCATGACATTCCATATTGCAGTGCATGGGGATTGGGATGATTGGAGATGGAGGAGTTATGTGGAGATTGGCAGTATTTAAAGTCCGCAATATTGTTCTCAGTGCATTGCACCAGAATATTGTAGGGGATTGATTAGTAGTTTTTCTGCAACATATTGGTGGCTTGACCACATTATTGGTAGTTTATATGCACATTATTGGCAGCACTATCTGTACATTATTGGTAGCTCGTCTGCACTTACACTAGCAGTATATCTGCATTACTATGGTTCGTCCACATTATCGATAACTTGTCTGTATATTGTTATTGGTGGTTTATCCACACTAAGCCACGACTCCTAATTATTTTGGTGATTCGATAGATGGGTTCTGAGGAACTCGTGGTGTGTAGCAGATTGATGGGTAGGACCTTTGCACAGACATTCATTAGGACATGCCATGCATAATTGTTGCAATTATTGAGTACTATGATGCTATAGTCTATCGTAGTTTTCAGTTTTTAATTTTTTTTTGGGTTTACTGTAAAATTTGATTGTTTGATTGCCACTGCACTATTTACATATGTTTTCAACTCACACTGAGCTTCATAGCTCACTCCCTTAGTTTAACATTTTTTAGGTAATCCACAAAATTAAAGCTCGGACTCAGCATTCTGAGGCCTCATCTTTTTTATTTATCTAAATAACATTTCTTATATTATATTATTTTACATTCTTTTAGTACTGTAATTATTTTTATATGAACTATGGCATGGAGTTTAATATTGGTATATTTTAGAATTATCATGCACAGACATTATACAATTCAACTATTTTTTTATAATTGGTCATAAATGAATTATAAATTTATGGATTTACTAACAAATTTAAAACGTCAGATTTTCCACTGCAAAATATGATTCCCTTATTATTTGAACAACAATATTCTTTTTACTTAGCCCTTCCATCGACCCTCCTTTAAGGAAGACCCAATTTTAACATCTTCACTTGTATTCTCGTATATGACACATAGCTGATAGATATACACCCCTTTGCTTGCGGACTTGTTCTTTGTAGGATAGTCTTGTAGGATCTTTCCCCTTCAAAACATTTTGCTATGACATTTCCCAAAGCAGATAACCCTGGAGAACTATCTCTTTCTCAGATTCCGTTTCGAGGATTTTCCACTACAGATAGTCCCACACGGACTCCACTTACAAAAATAGACCTAACAGTTATCTTTTTCTTTAGTTAATTTTTGACAGATTCTCCACTAAAGATAGTCCTTGGCGAACCTCTTGAGAAAATCTTTGGCGGACTTACCCATCTTTGGTTGCCTTTTATCCGCAGGCCCTTAGGATTAAAATCCACTTATTCGTCTCACTATCATACCCAATAATAATTTACTCACCAAACACTGGCAAACTCTTAACAGTAGATACTTAAACACCTTGAAGAAGGTATCCCTTCCATTACCACTACCGTATTGAGACCGCTTATACTAATTCCTTTCATCGTCAAAATTTGGCAGATCCCGTTATTATCAGGCTTCCCACATTCTCAAACACTTCTACAAGCTTTTTCTTATCTTCATA
>CM025143.1:17325409-17339996 GCA_013467495.1 Gossypium gossypioides | reverse complement strand
AGAAAACTAAATGCACTTTTAGAAACCTAAATGGTGTTTTAATCAAAGGTAATGGTGTTTTGGGGAGCTAGAGGGTTTAAGTTTAATATATAACTAAAGTTTTTAACCTAAAATCGAGTGTCGAATGGGTTTTAAATGTCATGTCGCATCATCGCATCAGGTATTTTTCACAAAACCCAAATTAATGTCGTGACATCCAAGCACAATGTCGCAACATTCTTCCTAGATTACCAATGTCGTAATGTTCTATTTCAATGTCGTGACATTCTCCCTGAAGTTTCAAACTTTGTTACTACCACTAATGTTGTGGTATCACTATGCTAATGTCGCGACATTGGCTTTGTTTTTGCACGAAGACGGGTTTGGGTGTCACGACATCACCATCTCAATCTTGCAACATTCCACAAAGTTCTAAGTTACTTAGTTATTCATCATATTTTAACCCTTAGCTTACTCTACCCTACTCCTATATAAAAGTTTAACCAAAAATTTAAAAATAATCCAAGTACTAAAAAAATTATAAAAATTATACACAAATTAATAAAGTTCAATGGAATAAAAGTTAAGTTTTACTGTCGAAGTCATCTAAAAGGCTTATCGATTTCTCTATTGACTTCTAACTTTGAGCTCAGCCATGCTAGACATCCCAACTGCCTCCCTCCCGACTTGATCCTTTCATTTATCCTTCTCTCGAGCATGGGATCACTTTCATGCATACACGAAGCACTAGAAATACCTTTGATCAAGGTCATTAATGGCACAAAAATATGTAGCATTACAAACTTCCATTGAATACCCAGTACACCCACATCTGTGGAGTTCGTACACTTAAACACTTCCACTTTGCCATTGACTTTCATGATTAATTCTCCTTTTTCCACATCAATTATAGACTTGGATGTGGCTAAGAATAGTCTCCCCAACAGAATGAGAATTTACATATCCTCTTCAAAGCTTAGGACTATAAAATCAACTGGAACTATAAATTGTCTGACTTTGACCAATGCATCCTCTAATACACCTTTAGGGTGTACCAACAACCTATCAGCCAATTGTAGTGTTAACGAAGTTTTTTTCAACTCCCTTAGACCTAATTTTCGATATATAGATAAGGGCATAAAATTTATGCTAGCTCCTAAGTCATATAGGGCCTTTCCAAAGTTAAATATTCCTATCTCTATAGGAATTGTAAAACTTCTTGGATCTTTAAGTTTACGGGTATTTTTTATTTATTACCGCACTACATTAAGCATGTATATTTATTTTCTCCCATTTCTTAATTTTCCTATGCCTAGACATTATTTCCTTTAAGAACTTGGCATATTTTGGTATTTTTTCAATCAATTCAAGAAGGGGTAAGTTGACATTTAAGGACTTAAAAAGATTAAGATAACTTACAATCTCTTCACTATCATTTTTTCTCTATCTTCAAGCCTTAAAGGGAATCGAATGCACTTGCCACTAGATTGGGCACGTTGCTTAGGTTCAGGTTTAGCCACCATTAGCTCAATTGTTCAGCTCTCACCATCACTTTATTGATCAGCAAGAGGACCATCATTCTTCTCTTCATCTATTACCTTCGAAGTTGAAATGCTCGAGTTTTTTAGAACTATACCCGAACGAGGAATAATAGCTTTGTAATATCCTTAACCCGTATCCGTCATCGGATTAGGGTTACGAAGCATTACCAAATAAACATAACTTAAAATTATTCATTTCCAAACATTTCAATAAACATAACATAACCTAATAATATACATGCATATCGTCCCTTATTCGAGCTCTCGAGGCCTTAGAATCACTTTAGAAACGATTCAGGACTAAACTGGGAACATTTGAAATACTAAAGAAAAATTTAGAAAAATTCAAACTGCATGGGACACATGGCCTTGTGACTCACACGGCTGAGACAGACACCTGTGTCTTAGGCTGTATAATATTCAAAATAGGGACACAGGGTTATGTCTCAGCCCGTGTAACTCTCTGACTTAGGTAACACGGCCAAGCCACACGCCCGTGTGCCAGGCCGTGTAACCTTTGAAATGGCCTCACACACCTGTATGTCAGGCCATGTAACTTTCAAAAAGTAACCTTTTAAACCTACAGGGGACACACGACCATGTCGCATGGCCGTGTGTCACACACGGCTGAGATATACACCCGTTTCTCTGGCCGTGTAGATAAGAAATTGGCCAAAATCAAGCCATTTCTTTCACCCTTTTAAACAAATACCCACAAGCCATATACACATGTGATCAATGCACCAAAAACCCACCAAAACATGTTTAATTTAACCAATTCAAAAGATCCAAAATCCATTCAACCAATATGCCTTATAAGGCACCTCAATCACAATCAAACCAACTTACCAAAACATATGCATAATTAACCTTACTTCCAACATACACATCTAGTTCCATATCATATTAAAACATACAATTATTGAGACCATTTCTAGCATACCAACTTCATTCATCAACAAGCCAAAACAAACCACAAGTGTATACTTCATACCATTCTAATTGTACCAAAAAATATACCTATTTACAACCTTAGTAAAGTGCCTAACAACATAATTTAGTATTTTGTCAAAATGTACCATAACAACCTATATAGCCACATATACATGCCACAACCATAAATGACCCAAGAACTACCCGAAAGGATAATGTGAGCCGAAGATTAGATCCGTCCAATGTCTGTAACAACGATCTACAAAACAATTCACAAAAACGAATAAGCTTATAGAGCCTAGTAAGAACATAGTATATTATTAAACTTAACAACAATTGAGTACAACACATATTTTACTAGATTCAAGGTTACCAGAGTGTAAACAGGGCACATATGTGAATTTCAAGGGTACTGAAGTAGAACAGGGGCACGTATGTGCAATCCAAGGGTACTGAAGTACAAACAGGGGTACGTATGTGTAATTCAAGGGTAACAAAGTACAAACAGGGGCACGTATGTGCAATTCAGGGAATAATTAGGTATAGAAAATTGATCACATAACTATATTGTAAACATACAAGTAGAAATTCAACTACATTTAGAAATACTATGAACTTACCTTGACAACTAGGACGAAGAAATACGATCGAGCTAATCTATGACTTTCGCCTTCCCCCAGTTTAGGTCCGGCTAAGATTTTTCTTGATCTAAATAAATAATTATATTCAATTAAATGTTTCAATCAACCTCAAACATTCAATTCAATCCATAATCCACATTTATACATAATTACAACTTTGCACCTAACATTTTACCTTTTCATAATTTAGTCCTTAAGCTCGTCAAATGATATTTATGCAATCTCGTCCACATTTCATACTAACTGAAACAACTAAGGACTTATAGAACCTCATACAAACTAAAATTTCACAAATTTATCTTGATATTTTACTACTTTTACAAATGAGTCCCTAAATGATAATTTCATCAAAAACTTTACAAAAGTTGTTTATTTAAAAACAAGGACTTATAATCTTTCATTAAACTTCAAAAACCTTACAAACATGTTCATGGAAAAACCCTAATCCTTTAACATCTTGCAAATTAGTCCTTGGGCTAGCTAAATTAAGCTACAACGATCCTGAAAACATAAAAATCATTAAAAATGGAATCAAAATACATACCATGCAAGGAATTTGAGATGGACGAACCCTAGCTAACCTCCCTTTGTATAGTCGGTTGAAGAAAAATACAATGGAAGAAGATGATGTCTTTTTCTTACTTAATTTTTATCTTTATTTACCTTTTTACACTTTTACCCTTTTAAAACATGCATAATTTCAATAAAACCTTGTCATAATCATCCACTAATAACTAATATGGTGTAATTACCATCTAAGTCCTCTTACATTGAAGTTCTATAGCCATTTAATACTTTTATCTACTAGAACTATACTTTTACACCTTTTACGATTTAGTCCTTTTTACTTAATTAAGCACGCAAACGTTAAAATTTATTAACGAAATTTTTCTACAACTTTACTAATATTCCACGAAAATTAAAATAATAAAATAAAAATTTACTTGTCGAACTTGTGGTCTCAAAACTGCTATTCTGATTTTACTAAAAACAAGTTGGTAGAAGCTTTCACGTGCTCATTTCCGTCCATCCTAGGATTATTCTTGGTGTTGCTTGGAAAACCCGTGTTCCATTTCCTTTAAGAAGAGTTCACTAACTGAATCATTTGAGCCTTCAAATTTTCCATTTGATTATTCATCTGCTATTGCATCTGATTCATTTGCATAAAGATCTAGTCCACGTTACCTCGTATTGAATCTATCTTCTTTTTTTTCAGCTCAGGTTTGGTAGGCTTATTAGTGATGTACCTATATTTTTACTCTTGAGACTTAGTAAGATGGGTGGTTTATAAGGAGGAATCTGCCGATTTTGATTAAAGTTACTAGCCCCTTAACAAAAATTTCCCCTTGGTTGCCTCCCCACTTGAGATTTGGATGGTCCTTCGAACCAGGATTGTATGTATTGTAATAGGGATTTCCTCCCCTATTTCCAAGTAGTTTACCTCCTCAGAGTATCTCCCCTAAGTTGCATTGTCACCATTACCACCCGTTTGATAACTTTCAACACGATATAGCTAAGATTTCGATGATCGATTGGAACCCATCTTAAGATGATTGAGCTTCTCGAGAATCTATTGATACTTGTCATCCTCTTTAATTGTACTGGTTGTCGAGGGCCTCGATGTTAGATGAACTTGTTATTTGGCCACATGTATGATTTCATGGCCATGTCCTTGATCAACTGATAAGCTTCTGCATAAGTTTTGGACATAAACGCACCAGCGGATGCCTCATCTAATCTAGACCTCAAATTTCCATCCAGGCCATTATACAATATTTGCATTGGCAACCACTCAACCAACCCATGGTACAGACACTTGTGCAGCAGCAATTTGAATCTTTCCCATGCCTCATAAAGTGTCTCCCCCTCAATTTGGCAAAAATTAGTGATGTCTTTGTTGGATAAAATCTGGCTCGAAAACGGTTTTCTTGCACAACAGAAAATAAAAATTTTGAAAATCAACCCGATTTTTTATATTTATAACAATAAACCATAGACCGAATTTGCACTTGTGTTTTTGGATAGACGAATTCTTGTCATTCCCAGCTTTCAACCAAACGATCTTCTCCGCTATTCTCGTACCATGAACTGCTTTAAGGGAGGGTTCGAATGAATCAAATCAAACACAGAACTAGAAATAGTTTTCTTTTCTTTAATGTGAGAACGAAACTCTATTCTAAAATGAAAAACTGGAAGAATCGTTATTCCAGAAAATATATTTAATTCTTAGAGAATCAAAGTCTTTCTATTTTTTTGGCAAAATAACGATATCTTATATATGTGCAAATAGCCCTACCGGAGCCATCTATTTATGGAGAGAGAAGTTAGAATCCTTGTTGTAACACCCTATACTCGGCTCGACCGCTGAGCCCAAATACTAGGATGCTACACCATCGTCTCCTTTTTGTACTCATCACAAATCGTCACATTATTATACCTGCATCTTTTTTTCTTTTAATATAATAACATTTATATGAAACACAAGTCATACACACTCAAAGGAGGTCAATTCATGCTAAACATTCATTGAATAATCAGAAAACAAGCATTAAACATGCATTAGGACCATTTACCAAAATTTCGTAAAATTGTTACGTAGGTATTGATACTGGAAATGTGGTATCGATACCACTCGGTAAACTAATACCAAATTATCTTACTGTTTCTCTTATTAAAAACCTAGCTTTCGAAAAATATTGGTACCACTGAAAAAGTATCAATAATTTTACCCCGGTATCGATACTAGTGGAAAAATATTGATCCCAACTAGCGAAACTGACTTCATGAACTTCAAAAATTGTAGAGGTATCATTTTTAAAACTCGAATATCTATACCTCTATTCCAGACTTAAAAACACTGCATATATCATCATATAGATCATTCCAAACTAGTTCAAAACATCATGCAACAAATACCACATAAAATTTGCACCAAAATGTCCCAAATATCAGTCCCAACATCATATTTCAAGTCTACAATTTCTGAGTATAATAGGTATGCAAACAACTGAAAATCATAGCAAAGCCAACATAACATCTACCACATTGCCTTTTATTCCCAAAAAAAAAAGTAATCAAGTAACACCTACTAATAGCAGCTAAAGTTTCTGGCTTGGATCACCCCTTGAGACCACACCGCTCACACTGGCACTACTTATTTGCAATGGTTAAAAATGAGTGGGTGAGCTTAACAAGCTCAGTCAACGCTTAAAATGACCACTACGCAAACAAGTCATTATGCATCGACTAACATGTCATATAATAATAACATATTTAACTCTAATATCATATTTCACATGTTAAATCATCTTCTATTTATACTATTACACATTTATCACATTAATCACATGATTATTTAAGCTTATATCACAGCACATATAAATCATATTTAATCACATTCAGTCACATTATATGATAGTTTGGCTCTAGAGGTTATGAAACATAATGCAGATTCTATCACCACATATCAGATACATGGATCTCCAACACAGCAGAATGACTCAATGAGTCGAACATGCCCCGTAAGTGAAGCACTCTCCAACACACCAAACAGACATATCCCAATGAATGGAGCTTAGCTCACATTCCCTTATCTCTCCAAAAACTATCCGTCAACCTCAATGCCCTAAAATCACATCACAAAGGTGATCCAACAGTCTCATAAGATCACAATGTCAAAATATCCACATTATTATCACAAATTTACTTACTGATTTTTCGCACATATTCAATGCATGTTCACATCGTTAGTACATTATACTCACTGACACTTGGTATGAAAACATACCTATATATTTACTGTCACATGGCATGAACAACATACCCACATATTCTTTTTCACAACAATCTTCACATGCTTATGGCACTTGTCATAGCATATCACATATGTTCACATTTTCACAATCGCATAAACACACATATATCACATTTAGTCATAGGCGTAAGAACACTTACACTCATAATTTAGAGTAGAGGTTTAAGTTACCTCTAAATTCTCAATTACATAATGAATCATCTAAGAGAACCAATTCCAAAACACTCACCAAAAATACACTTTCGTCGAAAAGCCGAAAGCTCAGATAAGCTTTTTTTTGCCTTTGTCTCTACCCGTTGAAGGTCTTATTGTCTCTAACACTTCAACAAGACAAACCACAAAAACATACAATCAATAATCAGTCATTAACTCACCGTAAATAGTAAAAAACAATGGCCTAAGCTATGTTCACTTTTAACCAAAACCTTCGACATAGAAAACATTAAACTTGAATATCTCATCCTACACTTAACCTTTTCGCACGAAATGAATTTTTTTTCATCTACATATTAATATACAACTAATTCTCAACCTTTAAACTACACAAAACTACTCAGTTCTTGGTATCGACATTTTTCAACAAGTTTTGGCCATTGTGATGAAAATTCATTAAAACATGAGAAATTCTTAACGAAACATCAAAGTTGCTTTAGAAACCTTCTAATCATGTTAAAAAAAGTTTAAAAAAAACTTTGAAACCAGATTTTAATCCACAATCCTGAAATCCACCATTAACAACCAAATTTTCGGCTTTTATTTAAAACATGCGCTTTAATGGCTAAAAATTTAGTTCAAGAGACTAGATATCATTTAAAACTATTAGAAAGACAAATGGTTACCCTTGATGGGAGAAAAATGAACTTTGACACAAATTCGGGAAAACCCACTCTTGAAGACGATGATGAGATTAGTGAGGTTTTTAGGTGTTTTTCTTGGTTTCAATTGATATTTATGGTTCAAAGGATGCCGGAAATCAAAAGGGATTAGGATTTAGAAGTAAAAATCAATTGGGAGAGTTGGGAGAACGGAATGGACAGCAAGAACAACTATAAGGAGTAAACTATTGTGAAATCAATTTGGAGAATGGGAGTTTTTAGGTTGAATTTAAAATTTTGGGTAATTTGCTTCACAAAAACTCTCATTTTTTACTCTTTTACAATTCAGTCCTATTTTCAAAATTAAAGGTATTTAAAACTCATTTTTAGAAATTGACTTAATTTCCTAATAGCCATTGTCGAAAAAATTATTGATTACCAACCTTACGAAATTTCGAGCACATATAAGCTAAAATTCCTAAAATACCCTCAAAACTTCTAGGCCCAATTTTGGGGTGTTACACTTGTTAAGTTGTAGAAATTTATTTCATCTAGAAAAACTAACTCCTAGTCCAACTTGAAGTATAGGTGGCGACAAACCTAGTTAATATTACTAGGGTTTATCGTCTACCCTTTTAATATGAATGGTTTTGGGCCTCTCCCATATCAGGTCCAATTACAAGTACTTCCCTGGCGTTTAACCCAAAAATTTATAATTTGATCGAACTCAATATTTGCTTTTCTATTTCCCAATATAAACTTTTCAATATATTTCTAATTAAATAATCTTCTCAACCCAATTTTAATTTTGTTAAAATTATGAAGACTTTACCGTAAAAGAATCCATGATAAAATATATTTAATATATCCACATTCAACGGTCCATTATGACCGAACAATTTATTTCCATTATCGAACTCCATTTAATTTGAAAAACATAAATTCATTTTTTAGGTCCTTTTTATTTTGGAGAAAACCACTTACATTTTCGAATGAATCCATTTCACCATTTCCATTTTCATTTTCATTTTGGAGAAAATCATAATCATTTCCAAATGATTTCTCATTTCTCCATTTTCACCATGTCTAGTCATTTTTGTTCATTTTATTCAGCATGCAATTTACTTTTTGTTTCAACGAGCTAGTGGAGGGGCCAATTGGACATGCAATTGAGGCTTAAATTATTTATAATTAAGTTCTAGTTTTTTACCTATTAATTATAAACTCATTTATTCACGAAGTCATTCCACTATAGTATCATAACTAAGCTCTCCCTAATAATACACCATTACGATGTATGTCACACTATAAACATCGTAAGCGAATAAATCCACAAACGGATTCAACTTCTATTCTTCTTGGGTCCAGTCTGATATATTATTAGTCTATTCAATCATATCTATATCTCTATCTTCTGGGAGTCATCCACGCCGAAACAAAGCATCTCCTCAATTGGACTTAATAAACGACATATTAGTCTTTCAATCAGTTTGCTCTTTTTCGATTAGACTAAGAACCTATTTAGATTCATCTACTAATATAAGTTGTTTTTCTGTATTATGATCTGACCAAGTAACATCGCTTAGTATTAGTTTAAGCATTATACAACCAATTAGCAACATTTTCTTCAATTTTGCTTTGTGTGCAAAAACCACATGAAGACAATCATACAAAGTATATTAATGTAATCAATGAATTTATTTTTTTAACCAATCTGTTCAAAAATATTACAAGTTTACAAACGAATATACTATATACAAGGCACCAAATCCAATAGTCGTGTCTCAACTGCATCATCTTTCATGGCGGAAAGAATTTCACCAAGAATTTGTTTCAAAGTTCCTCCCATGTACAAATCCAACCAAGTAGAAACATGATCACACAAAGAAAAGGGTAACAATCGAAGATGAATAGCATCATCAGTGACCCCATTGAATTTAAACGTATCACATAAATGAAGAAAGCATTTAAGATGTTGATTCGGGTCCTTATTCATTAAGCCCCGAAATTGTAAGTTACTCTAAGTCATTTGTATGATAGTCATCTTGATCTCAAAGTTATTTGTGTTTACGATCAATTTGTTGATGCTGCCTCGCACAACATCCAAGTTGGGCATTGGTAGTCACGCAACGTTCGATTGTGTTCTACCAATGGTTCATCAATATGTTGTATCGATTCATTTGGTAGTGGTACTTGCTTTGGTTGTTCCTCAAATAGTGGGTTCTCTTACAGGGGATTAAAAATTGGTGGATCTTCTCTCAAAATTAGAGTTCTCCTTTCTTATTTTAAAGTTCTCTTATGTTTAAGGTTTGGTTCGATTAGGTTAATCCTGCTTCGAGTCATACACTGAAAATCAAAATAGCTACGTTAATAAAAAAATAATAACAAATTGTAAAAATAAAACAAATTAATTATTGTATCTATAGTTTTCAACTTCACTACTTATCCTACTAACATCCAACAATTCAGTAATAATTCTGTTTAACATTGAAACCTCCCTAACAATAGTGCCAACAACTTGACCATGCCACAACATGCGTACACCGGGGCATAAAAATATGAAATTAAATATGCAATGATGTGCGTTGTCTGCAAGTGTATAGGTCAAATTCTAATATAGTTAATTTTACAATGAAACGCTTTGGAAGTATTCCGAGGATCATACCCAAGGAAAGTCTGTTTAAACTAAATTAATAGTAAACCCTGACATGTTAAATTAGGTCTAGATAGCTCCTAGTCTACTTATCATAGTATGGCTAAGAATAAAATTAAGATTTTGAAGTGACAAGAATTAAAGTCCAATTAATTAAAAACTAACCTAGTTAATACCTTTTGACCTAAACTAAATTAATTAATCGATTTAGTCCACTTATCTTTCGACCTGACTAAACTGGGCTAAGTTGAACTAGTTCTAAGTAGAATACTCTTTCGATCTCATCTACCTAAATTTCTTCCTAGAGTCGTTTAGTGTTTAAGCAAATTTAACCTAATCAAATTACTTGATTTATGAACCCTAACTCTAAGATAACTAGCGTACTTCGGTTAATCAACCTTCCTAGGGTTTTAGTTACCAGCCATTCTAGATGTAATTGATCCTACCCAAGTATCAAACATTCAAACAAAGGAAAATAAAAGAGATGGTAAGAAATTCTTAAGAGTCCAGGGAATCCAAGAGTTGCAATGGATAAAACAGCTAAGTTAACAATGTTGATTATCGATTTGGTTTGAAGCGTAAACAAAAATAAAATATAATATAATAAAAAATAAAATTGGAAAGATCTTCCATTAAAAATTGAAAATTAATTGAACAAGAACTAAGAAAAATCTAAAATCTAACTAAAATACAAACTAAAACCCTAAAATGAACTCCCTAAATTGATGTTTTGAGCTAATATTTATAGTATTAGTGTATTACAACATAATTAGGTCGATTACAAACTGATTTACAAGTTAACTAAGGTTTGGCGAACGGAAACACCCTTGTAGTATTTTTGGCTCGTCGAGTCAATGCCACAACTTTGTGGGCAAAATACTCCATCTTTGGGATTGGAGTGAATATCACGACTGTGCTATCTTGGTGTCGTGACTTTGTGTCCAGTAGCTTGCCTCGTGGATATTGGTTGGAAATTTGGCTAAGTGTTGAGGTTGCTTCCAATATCGTGACATTCAGGTCAAACCACTGGCTCCTTGGCTTAGGTTGTTGTCCTACACACTCAATTAACGTGTTAGTCCCACCTTAGGCTCGAATCGGCCTAAAGGGTCATAAAACATCATAAAATCTCAATTTATTCAATCTAAACCAAAATTTGAATATTTCTCAAAATAAATGCAAATAACATAAAAAAACACTTGAATTCAAGCTCCTTAAGTAGTGAAAAGAGCTTAATTTGTCATAATAAATTATGGAAAATAACTAGACTGACAGTACATTAGACAGGACCCAAGTAATATAGATCTTGAATCTATTTATGAATTTATTCATTTGTGATGTTTATAGTTTGGCATACCTAAATCCTAAGTGGATGACAGACTATGTACACATGAGTCGTATACTTTGATATAAGTAAAAGTTTGAGTTCGAATTGATAAGGAACCGAAAGCTGGTGCATTGGTTATACAACTTCTGTAGTACATAGCATCATTCACAATAGTGGAATTCATATCCCAAGACATGGGTAAATGATATCCTCTCATTGGCATTAAATGATAGATGAAAAGTAAACTTGGTCATTGGTCGTTCGTCTTTGTGATGAATGACTAAATTATTATTTTGTAGTAATTGACTTTTCATGAAAGAATATGTAATGATTACCATAGAATAAAATAAGATCAGATTGGGAGAATAAATTTATCTAAAATATATTAAGGATATCCTATGAGGGTAACACACTTATGACAAGGTCATTGGACGATCACTAATTGAGTAGCTTTCGTAATGGTATGTTATTAGGGAAAGCTCAGTCACTATACTATAGTGGAATGACTTCGTGACTAAATAAATTTATAATTAATAGGCAAAAAGCTAGAACTTAATATATAAATGACTTGAGAATTGGATAGAATGATAAAGTTCGAAAATAGGTTTACATTTGGAAATGAATGTGGCTTCTCACTTAATATATAAATGACTTGAGAATTAATTTAAAATTTTCAAATTATTATTTAATTAAATAATTGAAGTTTGAAAATGGAATTAAATTAATTGGTCATTATGAAATCCATTGAATGTAGAAATTAAATATATTTTCTCGTAGATTCTATTACTATAAAGTTGTCATAATTTTAACCAAATTATAATTGGGTTGAAAAAATTATTTAATTAGAAAATTAATTAATTTAATAGATAATGTCTATTTTGATAAATAGAAAAATCTGTACTAGGTTGGATTAATTATAAAGTGTTGGGTTAAAAGTCTAGAAAGTACATATAGTTGGACCCAATATAGGAGAGGCTCGAATACCTATCATAATACATATGAGGGGAAACACATCCTATTAGTCCCTCTCTCTTCTAGTTCAACTAGGGGATTGTTTTTCTATTAAATAGACATTAAATGCATTCTACTAATTTAAAGTAAGGTTTTACATCCTCTCCCTACAAATAGATGACACCGATATAGCTAAAATCACAAGAAATTATATACAACTTTGAGATATTGTTAGTCTTGCCGAAAATAGTGAGAATTTATTTCTAAGTATAAATTTTATTTTTCAGAAATAACAATTCTACTAGTTTCTATTAAGAGAGATTTACTTTCCAGCTGAAAGTAAGAAGATTATTTTTGGTTTTGTGTTTTATTCAAAATTGTTCGAGCCCACACTCGAAATAGTTCGTGGTACGAGAATAGTGGAGAAGATCATTCGATTGAAAGTCGGGAACATCCATGATCTGTCTAGCTCAAAACAAAGGTACTATTTCAGGAAAAAGATTCTTGCCATAAATATCACAAATCGGCTTTGTCACACCCAGTTTTCATAAAGGTCTAAAAATTAACGATGATTTGGGAGTTAATTAAAAGAGATAGTAAGTTTGGCAGACTGTAACGCCCCAAAAATATGGGGTCTTTAAATTTTTTATTTCTGATGCATGTAGCTTGTTTGCTTTTATGGCTAAGTGATTAGAGTGTGTTTGGGAGTGTTTGAGAAGTATTAGGATCAAACCTAGGCTCTAGCAAAATTTTGGTTTTTCTCTTAAGGGAACCTTGAATCTGGCCAAAAGGCCTTAAGAATAATTGTAGGGGAAAGGTGACACGAATAGGAGCTTGTGGCCTAGTGGTATTGGCGTGTTCATGGTGGTAAGGGAACTCAAGTTCGAATTTCTTGGCCTGCAATGAGTATTTATTTTAAATCCTAGCAGCAAGAGAAGTGGAGTTGGACTGAAATTCTGCAAAGTGAGGTTTGAATGAGTCATGGAGAGATTGTAGGAGTAAGTTGTAGAGTGGATTATGGAGAGATAAGGGGAGGAAATCAAGGAAGTGGGAGAGTGTGAGAGTGTGGTGTCGTTTAAGGGAGGTTTTACTTGTGCATTTTCGGCTAGGGGGACATTTGGTAGCATTTTTCGGCATTTTAGTGAGTTTGGATGACCAATTTTCCTCTGTGTCTTTTGGAGTTTTTTTTTAGTGTTCTTTCTCTTTTGTGCCGACATTGAAACTGGCCATTCATGTATTTTCGGTTCTTTCTTTTCACTTGCAATTGACTATTTTTCTTCTGGCATATTTGCACCTACATCTACCGAAGCCGTCATTCTTCTTCCTTTTCTTTTTCTCTAAGGCCGAACCTATCACCCTAGTCTAGGGAATCCTTTCTCTTCTTTGATTTGTTACCGAAAGCTCTTTTCTCTCTGTTTTGATTCTGCAACGACTCTGACAATCGGTAAGTGATCAAAGGCTACTCCCTGCTTTCTTTTTAAACCGAATGCTCCTGTGTTCTTCTTTTCTTGTCTAAAACCGAATAGCCCCATTAACTGATTACTGTCCCATTCTTCTTGTACTGCACACATTGTGTTTCTAAGGCCTTCTTCGAGGAGTGGCGAAGTGTAAACAGTGGGGGAGAAGTGGCACTATCATCTTTAAACATCCATTAAGGTAATAAGTTTACCTCTTGTCTTTGGGGATGGCCAAATATGCCTACCCCCTTTCAATCGGTTTTTGTCTGTATCTTAAGGAAGCAGCATTGGCGTGTGATCGTTTATGTACCATGAGCGTTGAGGGTTTAAGGTCACCCTCATTCAAACAAGGTAAGAGTGATACGTCGGATTAAATGCTGCTAAGAGGGTATTATCCTAATAATTAAGGTCTAACATCAGATCTTGGTGATGCTAGGTTGGGTACTCGTAGATCTTGGAGCGACTCTGCAAAAAGGTGT
>CM025143.1:17290986-17305242 GCA_013467495.1 Gossypium gossypioides | reverse complement strand
TGAAATACATGAAATATGATTATTTGATGAATTCAACCATGTGTGTTGGATTTTATATGTGATTTTCATTACTAATATGTTGGTGATCATGTGTTTAGGCTTTTGGCCAAATTGATTAAGATATGCTATGTTTACTTACCTATTTTGTGGAAATATGGCAAATTAAATTTTGTATTATATGAACTTACTAAGATTAAATGCTTACTCTGTGTTATTTTCATGTTTTATAGTAATTCGAAAGCCCATTCGGGTTAAAAGTTGGTCGGAGCTATTTCACACTATCAATCGGCTCTTTTGGTACTTTTAGTAAATTAATTCTGATTATAATGGCATGTATAGGATATTTTGGCCAATGTTGGTATATAAATGTTTTGTTGAGGCAAGCCATTTGAATGGCTTGTGTTTGATATATTTTGATGTATTTATGTATGTGGCCTTAACATATTTAATGTATGTTTGATATGGTTGAATGATGGAAAACTTATAGGTATTTTGATGATTAGTTTGAAATAGTATATTTGGTAGAATTATGCATATATGCATTTGGTTATCTAGGTAAATATGGAGATTTGGTTGACATGTTATTAATTTGTCATTTGAGGTACCTAAGGGCATATTGGTAGTATGTTGTGATAATAGATGTTTAAGACTTGATTTTAACTTGATTTGAATGCCTTGTTATGACTTCTTGATATACAAATTGTTGTGTTTAGGTTGGTACCAAATTGGGTGAGAAATGTGACTTAGAAATGACCTATTTTTGTCCACACGGGCGTGTGTCTTAGCCGCGTTTGACACATGGCCAGGTGACACGATCGTGTGTCCCCTGTATCTTTTAAATTGCTCAAGTTAGTATGCTCACATGGCCTAACACACGAGCGTGTAACTTGGCCGTGTGACCCAAGTCAGAGAGTTACACGGGCCCGGACACGGGCTGGGACACGGACATGTATCCTTATTTCAAATGCCCACACGGCCGGAGACACGGGCATGTCTCTTGGCCGTGTGAGTCACATGGCATGGCAACACGGCCGTGTGTCCCCTGCAACTTTGAAAATTTTCAAAATTTTCTAAAAAATTCTTTGAGTACACGATCTAGTCCCGACTTGTTTCTAACGTGTATTTTGGGCCCCGAGGGCTCATATAAGGAACAATATGTTTGATTTCGATTGATTTCTGATATGAATGCTATATTATATGAAATGTCTGATTAATTGATCTGTAAACTCCGGTAATACTCCGTAACCCTGTTTTGGCGACAGATTCGGGTTAGGGGTGTTACAGAATTCATTCTGATGTTTTCGTGATTGTGGAGCTTTTGAGCAACAAAAATGAAAATGTCGGGTTGCTATGAATGAAAAATTAATTAAAATCGCCAAATAAATAAATTTGTTTGTCTCTTCTAAACGTAACTGAGTTTGAAGGTAGGTGGGTAAAACCTAGGTGAATAGGCTTTAGGCACAAGGCAAACTATGGGGTTGTTGGAGCCTATGTTCCAAGATGCTCTTCGATGCTTTAGTAAGTAAAAGACGCTAAGGGAGAAATGAGAGATCAAGAGGAAAATAACATAAGATAATAGAATAATAGTATGATGAATGAATCCTAGAAGATGGTTATACCTCTCTCTTTTTTCACTAGATCTTATCTTGTATTCTTTGAGTTACTCATGAGTCGCCTTTTTGCATAGGAGTGCATGATCCTCTTTTAAATGGTTGAGGCATTCTTTCCTGTTTGGACCAAGTTTAAGGATTTTACCATATTGTTTGTCTTGCCTCAAGTAAAGACTCTATGCTTATAAGCTATTGAGCTTTACCTTATGATGTGGGAGTAGAAAAGTAAGCCCCAACTTTGGTATCTTTGCTGGAAAGTGTAACAAGTTAACATTTATTAGTGACAATCCTTATGACACTAGAAAATCCTTTGAAAATATGGGTCCTTCAAGTACTTCATCAAAGGTTATGTAGATTCCAAAAGGTTCCACTTATGCATAATGTTGGATCTGGTTTCTCTAAGTGTACCATTTTTGTCTATGTACACTTGTAATTTTTTCAAATAGATTGGTTAATAAATCAAATTCATGGATTACATTATTTATTTTACATAATTGTCCTCATATGGTTTTTACACAACAAGCAAAATAGAAGCATATTTTGTTCACTGATTGTCTAATGTTTAACTAATACTAAGTGGTATTACATGGTCGGATTGTAATATAGAAATACAACTATATTAATAGATGAACCTAAACATGTCCTTAGTCTAATCGAAAATGAGCAAACTGATTGAAAGGCTAATATGTCATCTATCAAGTCAAATTGTGGAATCTTTTATCTTGGGCATCGGAGCAAATGACTCTCAGAAGATAGAGATATAGATATGACTGACTAGACTGACAGTACATCAGACTAGACCCAAGAAGAATAGATTTTAAATTTGTTTATGGAATTTTTTCACTTATGACGTTCATAATGTGGAATATTTAAATCCTGAGGGGATAATAGACTAGGTATGCGTGACTTGTACACTTTGATGTAAGTAAAAGTCTAAGTTCAAATAGTTAAGGAACCGAAAGCTAGTGTGTTGGGTGTACGACATCTGCTGTATGTAGCATCATTCACAATAGTGGAATTCATAGCCCGATACATGTGTAAATGATATTCTCTCATTGGCATTACATGGGTGATGAAAAGTACACATGGTCATAGGTCGTTAGTCTTTGTGATGAATTACTTGATTACTATTTGATAGTAATTGACTTTTCATGAAGGAAGATATAATGATTGTCATGAGATAAAATAGGATCATATTGGGAGAACGGATATTATCCCAAAGAGATTAAGGATCTCATATGAGGGTAACAAATTTATGACAAGGTCATTGGACGAGCATTGATCGAGTTGCTTTCATAATGGTATGTTGTTAGGGAGAGCTCAGTCATGATACTATAGTAAAATGACTTCATGACTAAATGAGTTTATAATTAATAGGCGACAAGCTGGAACTTAATTATAAATTATTTGAGCCTCAATTGCATATGTTCAATTAGTCCCTCTGCTAGCTCGTTGAAACCAGAAATGAATTGCATGTAGAATCAAATGAATAGAAATGGTGAAAACGGAGAAATAGGAAATGTAACACCCCTAACCCGTATCCGTTGCCGGGACAAGGTTACGGAGCATTATCGGACAAACAAAATAGTAAACCATTCGAATCATACATTAATACAAACATAATTAAATTTCATTCAAATACATTCATAATGTCCCTTAATCGAGCCCTCAAGGCCCTAAAACTACTATAAAAACAATCCAGGACTAAATAAAAAACATTTGGAAATTTTAGGAAAAAGTTGAAAAATTTAAACTGCAGGGGTCACACGGCATGTGGCCATTCGAAATAGGGACACACGCCCGTCTCCCAGCCCATGTCCATGCCCGTGTAACTCTCTAACTTGGGTCACACGGCCAAGCCACACACTTGTGTTCCAGGCCGTGTGCTAGGCCGTGTAACTGCCTGACTTGCATGCCTTGAACCTACAGAGGACGCACGGTCATGTCACATGGTCATGTGTCATGCGCGGCTGAGAAACACGCCCGTGTCTCAGGCTGTGTGGCCCCAAAATGAACCTTAAAACACAAGTTTACCATTTCAAATTGCTCAAACATTAAGAAACTCAAATACCAACTAAAATATCAATTCAAAATGACATTAATTGAGCCAAAAACACATCAAAACCAACCTAATAAGTGCCTAACCAATGTACCCTCATTGGTACCACAAGTATATAAAATTTTACAACAAAATAAACATTGATTCAATTCATCAATTCACTGATGCAATACTTAATCAAAATACCTATCAAAGGTACCACAATCACAACAATTCAACTATATATATACCATACATACTAGCGTAACAACTATACCTCATTCTCATATAATATGTAAGTTGGTTATTTGCACAAAATATCATTCATAACATTTACATGAGCCTAACATTAACCAAAATTGCACAAGAGCCTATACATGCCATATAATCTGAATTAAATGTTTCAAAAACTACCAAGATAAGCTGGATAGTGTGACTTGAGGGCCGATTCGATCGTCCAACCTTCTGGAAATCTACAATGACATTAAACAACACAAGTAAGCTTAGTGAAGCTTAGTTAATTTGACAAGTTAAGTGATAAATCTTACCGAACTAACTAAAATAATAATTCAAATAATAATAATCATCCAAGAGAACTCTCTGTCATTCACAACTTTAATTGATAAATACATCTGTATTCAGATCAATATGAAATAAATAACTTATCTTTCAAATTCAATAAACAAATTACCTTACCGATATTTTTCATTCGAAAGACGACTTACGGGTAAGAGTACATCGTCAACAGAAGCTCATAGAGCTGGTCCCCCCGAACACACCAACAGAAGCTCAAAAGAGCTGAACAGAAGCTCGTAAGAGCTAAACAAAAGCTCGTAAGAGTTTATCCACCCGAATCACACCAAACAGAAAGTAAAATGTGAGAGTTCCCAACAAATTTTTAACCTCGATTTACTTGGGTAATATGTCGATATCTCCCTCCAATACCATCTCCACTCCAAACCCCCGTCATACACCGAAACAACTATTCTCGCATTCAATTCAAATCGAATATCAAATTCAATATTATAGTTCAAACAATAATTCATTTCCAACAATAGAATATATATAATACCAATCACCAATTAATAAAAATGTTCATTTTTAACCCTACGAACTTACCTAGACTGAATTGTAGTCGTTGCAGAAGTTCAGTGACTATTTCGCTATATTTCCTTTTCTACGAGTATCTACGAGATTTTGATCTAAAATGTAAATTTCTTCATTTATCAGCATAAACTTCATTTCCAAACCATTTCACAATTAATACCCTTTTATTTTTCAAAATTACACAATTACCTAAAACTTTTACCATTTTTTGCAAATTTAGTCCTTTAACTCGAAATTAACCAAATTAACCATTTTTTTCTCAAGTCAATATTTTATCCAAATATACTAGGCCCTTAAATAGTCCCTAAAAATCACTGAATTCACTATTAAACCCTAAAATTTTGACATTTTCATAATTTAATCCTAAAATCAAATCTAACAAAAATCATTTTACAAATTCATCAAATAACATAATCAAAGCTCCAAATACATGGTATTCACGAATAAAATTCATTATTCATCAATGGAAACTTCCAAAATTTTAAACAGAATAAAAAATGAAGGTACGGACTAGCTAGACCTAGTTGCAACGATCTCAAAAACATAAAAATTACAAGAAACGGGCTTAAGAATCACTCACATGCAAAGAATTTGTGCTTGGCCGATTCTCCCAAGCTAAACATCCATAGCATTAGGTTATTGCCAACAAAATTAAAGAAGATGATGAAAATTTCATATTTCTTTTATTATTAATTTTAACCTAATTACCATTTTGCCAATAAAAATCACCTTATTTTGTCATTTTATTTTGGTTTAACCGTCCAACACTAACTATTAGAGGCTAATTACTATATTGGTCCCTCCTCTTGTAGTTATTAAGCTATTTAGTTATTTAATTAAATTAATCACTAAATTTTGCTCCTTTTTTAATTTAGTCCTTTTTTAATTAACTATCTAAACGTTAATATTTCTAAACAAAATTTTAATACGACTTTAATGACTCAATAAATATTTTAAAAATAATAATTACGAGTTGACACGATAGAAATTTGTGGTCCCGAAACCATTGTTCCATCACCATTGAAAACCGGGCTATTACAGGAAATCATTTAGAAATGATTATGGTTTTCTCCAAAATGAGAATGAAAATGTCCTGAAAAAATGAATTTATGTTTTTTTTGTAACACCCCAAAAATTGGGGGTTAGTAAAATCGAGTTTGTAAATCGAGAGAGAGAGAGGTCATGCCCTAAATTTTGAGATTATCTGTGTGTTTTTAGGAAATAAATGAGGTATTAGTTTATTGCTTAAGTGTTAGTGAAATGTTCCTTGAAACCCAAGTTCAAATCCTTTCTATCGCACAATTTTTATTATTTTGCAAATTTTGCCTCAAACCCTAATATGTGGCACACCTTGTTTTTAAAATAAATATTGAAAAATTACTTCAAAAATAAGGTAATAGCCCAATGGTTAATTGATAAGTGTACAAGCATGGAAAATAGATGAAGGTATTAAGTTTGAATATTTTCCCTTGTAAAATAATTGTTTTTTACAAAATCTCTTATTTTTAATGTGTGTGTCGCCTATTCCCTTGTAACCCTAAGCATAAATGTTAAATTTTACACAAAATAAGTAGTTTTTATTCTACTTTTACTCACCCTAGTCGTTCCTCCCCTCCCCTCCCCTCTCCTCTTTTCTCTTCAATTTTTTCCTTTCTCCATTGTTGTCGTCGCCCATAATACCCAATTTTATCATCTTTTCCTTTTCTTTTTGCCACAAGATTTTGCATCATCTTCTCCATCATATTGCTGCCATTTTTCTTTACATAAATCAGCCCCAAATTTGAAATCTTAAGTCACCAAGATCGATGCCTATCATTTCCAATAAGAGTCATAGTTGCCCCTTTCACCTAGCTTGTGTAATTTCTTATTTTCTTTCAATTTCTTGATTAATTTTGTCAATTAAAAACTTAAATTTAAAATATTTTAAATTTATTTTCCATCTTTTAAAAGGATCTCAAAATCGTTCTTGAATCAGCCTCAATTTTGGCCACCATGGGTGGTGGGGCGTACGCCTAGGTGCAAGAAAGGGGGCTATTTTGTTTCTAAATTCTTGCCCATCTATTTCCAGCATTAATTTGAGTTCTTGAACCCTTATAATCATCCTTTAATTACATATAAATTAGGAATAGCATTCTTGATCAATCAGCCATTCGGATCTAACAAATCGGGAAGTGTAAGTGCGATTAAATGTAAGCTAGTTTGTTGTTTCGACACGATTATTGGGTAAAAGTTGTAGATTGATTAAATGAAGTATTTTAATAAATATTGGCTATTTATTTTCCATTATGTAAATGTGTTAGGTGCTGACCTGAACTCCCCAAATCAAATGTAAAGCCGAAAGACATTCGCGCGTACAATTCACATAAAAATAGTGTAAGAAATCTAACTAGTTTAGATTCATAAAATAGTTGTAATTGGGACAATTGGTTTGAACTCATAAGTGAGTATTTAGGGGGTTCTTTAAGAGTTTAATTAATTGAATTTATACTTAATTTTAATTTATGTTTGTTTTATGGTTTATCAAGGAAATCGGAAGATTCGCTAGTGTGCTACGAAAAAGCGTAAACTAAGGTGTGGGTCTAAACTCATAAACCTGTTTGATAATGATAATCATCATGTTATATTTGATGATTTAGATTGATGATTGGATTGGCTTAATAGCCAAATAATTAATTCGTAAGTGACCGAACCAGGTACATTTTGAGCCCTAAAAGATTGATGTGTTAGCAAAGTTGCTAGTTTGACAATGTGATTATGTGAATGATATTGTGATGAATGATTGTGTTATTTGATATGAAATTGGCTGTATGTATGGCATTATTTGCTGAAATATGAGTTTATGCATGATATAATTGCATGAAAAAAATTACTATGTTGTATTGGAAAGGTTGCTACACATGCACATTGGAAATTAATAAAAGTATGTGAAATTGTATAATGTTGAATGGTACCATGTTAATGGTAATTTGAAAGTTGGAACATTGATTCCATTCACTAAAAGTATTTGATTATTGAGGGCATGTTGAACATGTCCATTAAATGAGAAAAGTTTTAAATTATGGCTACGTATGAGATTGTATGACATATTGCATGTGCATTGGGATGGGATATTTTGTGGTTGACGGAGGAGTTTCATGGAGTACCAACGGCATATTAAGTACACTTTTATTTGTATTCAGTGCACTGCATTTGGAGTAACGAGGGGATTGGCTATTCTATCGCATTATTTGTTATTCGGCAGTTTTACTGCATTATTGTTATTCAGTGGTTTTACCACATCGAGCTTTGCTCGCATTCGTTGGAGTTTGACAGACGGGTTCTGGAGAACTCATGGTGTGTAGCAGATGGTTTGGGTAGGAACATTTTTGCATTGCATCATGCTCACGACATACTCGAATGTTATTGATTTATGCTATGTATTGTAATGTGTTGTATTAAAATGGTATCAAAATTAATGATTGTTACTCAAATGAATGATGACTCATGCTTATACACCATTTGACATCGATTTGATAATTTCTATATAATGATATGAAATTCCAATGATGGTTCTGTGTTCTTCTGTTAATGCTAATATGCTTCATTGTATTTGCTATTTATGATTGTTTATATAATTGTTCGACTCACACTAAGCTTTCATAAGCTCAACCCCTATAGTGTTTAACTTTTCTAGTAAACCTCAAAACTAAGACCAGATCCGGCATTCAGAGAATCAACTTGGACCTCGGACTATTTTTTATAAGTATTAATCGGTCTCTATTGGTTTTGGTTTGTAATTTTAATTATTTATGGTTTGTGACTTGGTAACTTTTCATTTGGATATTTTTGCATGCATGGGTTACTCAAGCATAACAATCGAAAAATGCATGAAATCGAGTTTAAGTAAAATTTGACATTATTCCCTAATTTTCTTTGCATTGCAAAGGCATCGTTTTTGAAAAACAAATTGATAAGGCAACTAGGTTCCAAAATGGCTTGAAAAATGGATTTTCCTCTACACTAGTTTAACATCGAGTTTTTATAAAGATGGGTGACAAGCAAATGGTTTTTCTAAAACAACACTATCAACAATAAAATGAATCTTAAGTACAGTTGACCCAATAAATGAATGTTTTAAACTAACACAAAAGTACAACTACGTTTTTTTCTCTAAAATGAGTTTATTTAAAGTCTTCAAAAGTAATGTAAGTTAGCTTTAGCCATTTTGGTGGCTAATGTAGCCTTCTCAATCTAGCCCTAACGTCTAAGCCGGGTTTGCAAGGTTACATTTAGTGGTATCAGAGCCTAGATTCAAAACCTTGAACTGAGTTTTGATTTTCAAAATTGAGTTTGCATGCATGCATTCATAAAAAAAAAGGGGAAATTTGGGAAAAACAAGCCACAAATAATTTTAAAAATGATATTTTACAAAGAAAAACAGGTCCGAGACTCTTATGTCAGTTGCCATAGAAAAGTTACTGTTATATTATAAGTAAACACTTGAGGTGTATTACTGTAGACATAGAACTAAAATATTTAGTATTTAATTTTTCTTTGAATCTGTAAGACAGGAAACCGAAAATTGATTGAATTTAGCTTGTAAGTAATTTTTCTGAAACTGTAGACCAAGCTTAAGATCATAGGATACAGAATGAACAACTGTAAAATGAGAAACATCCGGTCTTAATGTCAAGTTGCCCAAGTTGAGCCATTTGCTTCTTAAGGAATTATGCCTAATCCTGATACGAATGACTTCGTCATTGTGCCTACTTCTGAAGGCAAAAACTAGGAGGTCGGGGATGATGCAGTGTCCCAAGCACTGTTGGGAGTCTTAGAAAAGGTTTTCAAGATTATGGTAGAAAGTACTAAGATGGAGGAAGAGAGTAGACGCTTAGAGTGCAAGAGAAAGGAAAAGAATAAAGTTCAAAAAATGAGAGAGTTTACTTCCAATAGTCCAAATCCGCAACTTTTAAAGGGCACCAGAGAAGCCAGACCTCAACGAAATGTTGTAGTAGTTATTATTGGAGAAACTGTTAGATCAGCTACTATTTCGATTTGTAGATATTATGGTAAGCATCATCCAGTAGAATTTTTATTAAAATTGAGAATTGGGGTAGAGGAATCTGTTAGTAACATTTTCATACTTAGATCTTCAAGATATATGTTAGAAATTTAAGGAGACGTATTGTCTAGAATTGTGTTGGAATCAGAGTTGCACAGCGAAAGCATGGTGGGCCGGTTTGAAGAAAAACGGGTAACAGATTTTGTGACTAATAAAATTTTGAGGACGAAATTTCTTTAAGGAGGGGAGAATCATAACATCCCAAAAATTGGGGGTTAGTAGAATCGAGTTTGTGAATAGAGAGAATGTGTGGTCATGCCCTAAATTTTGAGACTATTTGTGCATTTTTAGGAAATAAATGAGGTATTGGTTTGTTGTCTAAGTGTTAGTGAAATGTTCCTTGAAACCCAAGTTCAAATCCCTTCTATCGTATTATTTTTATTATTTTGCATATTTTGCCTCAAACTCTAGTATGTGGCACGCCTTGTTTTTAGAATAACTATTGCAAAATTCTTTCAAAAGTAAGGTAATAGCCCAATGGTTAATTGATAAGTGTACAGGCATGGAAATTAGATTAAGGTCCCAAGTTTGAATCATTTCCCTTACAAAATAATTAACTTTTACAAAATCTCTTCTTTTTAATGTGTGTGTCGTCCATACCCTTGTAACCCTAGGTATAAATGTTAAATTTTACACAAAATAATTAGGCTTTATTCTATTTTTACTCACCCTAGTCGTTCCTCCCCTCTTCTCTCCTCTTTTCCCTTCACTTTTTTTCCTTTCTCCATTATTGTCGTCGCCCATAATACCTAGTTTTTATCATCTTTTTCATTTCTTTTTGCCACGAGATTTTGCATCATCTCCTCCATCATATTGCTTCCATTTTTCTAGAGTTAAACGAGCCCCAAATCTAAAATCTTGAATCTCCAATATCGATGCCTATCGTTCCTAAAAAGTGTCATTGTCGCCCTTTTCACCTAACTTGTGTAAGTTCTTGTTTTCTTTCAATTTCTTGATTAATCTTGTCAATTAAAAATATAAATTTCCATATCTTGAATTTGGGAGAATTTTAAATATTTTAAAGGGATTTTTCCATCTTTTAAAAGAATCTCAATATCGTTCATGAATCAATCCCAATTTTAGCCACCATGGGTGGTGGTGCGTGCTCCTAGGTGCAAGAAAGGGGGATATTTTGTTTCTAAATTCTTTCTCATCTATTGCCAACATTAATTTGAGTTCTTAAACCCTCCTAATATGCCTTTAATTACATATTAATTAGTGAAAAACATTCTTGATCATTTGGCCATTCGGATCTCACAAATCGGGAAGCTAGTTTGTTGTTTCGACATGGTTATTAGGTAAATATTGTAGATTGATTAAATGAAGGATTTTAATCAATAGTGGCTATTGATTTTCCAGTATGTAAATGTGTAAGGTACTGACCCGGACGCCCCAAATCAACTGTAAAACTGAAAGACATTCGCTCGTACGAATCGCATAAAAACAGTGTAAGAAATCTAACTAGTTTGGATTCGTAAAATAGTTGTAATTGTGGAGATTGGTTTGAACCCATAAGTGGGTGTTTAGGGGGCTGTTTAAGAGGTTAATTAATTGAATTTATACTGACTTTTAATTTCGATTCGTTTTATGGTTTATTAAGGAAATCGAAAGATTCACTAGTGTGCTGCGAAAAAACGTAAAATAAGGTATGGGTCTTAAACTCATAAACTTGTTTGATAATGATAATTAAAATGTTATATTTGATTATTGGATTTGCTTAATAACCAAATAATTAATTTGTAATTAGTCGAGCCAGGTACGTTTCGAGCCCTAAAAGATGGATGTGTTAACAAAGTTGCTAGTTTGACAATGTGATTTTGTGAATGATAGTGTGATCCATGATTGTGTTATTTGATATGAAATTGGTTGTATGTATGGCATGATTTGCTGAAATATGAATTTATGCATGATTTAATTGCATGAAAACAATTGATATGTTATATTGGAAAGGTTGCTTCACATGCACATTTGAAATTTGTAAAAGTATGTAAAATTTTGTAATGTTGAATGGTACCATCTTAATGGTAATTTGAAAGTTGGAACATTGATTCCATTCACTAAAAGTATTCGATTATTAAGGGCATGTTGAACATGTCCATTAAATGTGAAAAGTATTAAATTATGGCTATGTATGAGATTGTATGACATATTGCATGTACATTGGGATGGGCTATTTTGTGGTTGACGGAGGAGTTCCGTGGAGTACCAGCTGCATATTTAGTTCGCATTTATTCTTAGTTAGTGCATTGCATTTGGAGTACCAAGGGGATTAGCAATTATATCGCATTATTTGTTACTCAGCAATTTTACTGCATTATTGTTATTTGGTGGTTTTACCACATCAAGCTTTGCTCGCATTCGTTGGAGTTTGGCAGACGAGTTCTAGGGACCTTGTGGTGTGCAGCAGATGGTTTGGGTAGGAACCTTTTTGCATTGCATCATGCTCACAACATACTCAAATGTTATTGATTTATGCTATGTATTGTATGTTGTTGTATTGAATGGTATCAAAATTAATGATTGTTAGTCGAATGAATGATGACTCATGCTCATACACCATTTGACATCAATTTAATAATTGCTATGTAATAATATGAAATTCCAACGATGGTTTTGTGTTCTTCTATTAATTCTAATTTGTTTCACTGTATTTTCTATTTATGATTGTTTAAATAATTGTTCGACTCACACTGAGCTTTCATAAGCTCACCCCCATAGTGTTTAACTTTTTAGGTAAACCTCGAAACTAGGATTGGACCTGGCATTCGGAGAATCATCTTGGACCCCGGACTATATTTAATAAGTATTAATCAGTCTATATTGGTTTTGGTTTGTAATTTTTAATTATTTCTTGTTTGTGGCTTGGTAACTTTTCATTTGGGGATTTTTTTCATGCATGGTTTACTCAAGCATAATAATCAGAAATGCATGAAATCAGACTTAAGTAAAATTTGACATTGTTCCCTAATTTTTGCTGCATTGCAAAGGAACCTTTTTTGAAAAACAAATCGATAAGGCAATTATGTTCCAAAATGGCTTGAAAAATGGTTGCTCCTCTACATTAGTTTAACATCGAGTTTTTACAAAGATGAGCGACAAGCAAACAATTTTTCTAAAACAACACTATCAACAATAAAATGAATCTTAAGTACAATTGACCCAATAAATGAATGTTTTAAACTAACACAAAAATACAATTATGGCTTTTTTTTCTCTAAAATGAGTTTATTTAAAGTCTTCAAAAGTAAAGTATGTTAGCTTTAGCCATTTCAGTGGCTAATGTAGTTTTCTCAATCTAGCCCTAATGTCTAAGCCGGGTTTGAAAGGTTACATTTTTCGAGTTAAATGATGTTCGAAAATGGAAATACATCTTTTGGTCTTAGTGAATCATTTAATACAAAAAAATTAAATATATTTTCTCATAGATTTTTTTATGGTAAAGTCGTCATGATTTTAAAGAAATTTGAATTTGGTTGATAAGATTTTTTAATTAGAAATATTTTGAGATGTTTATTTTGAGAAATAGAAAAACAAATATAGGGTTGGATCGAATTATAAAGTATTGGGTTAAAAGCCCAAGAAGTACTTGTAATTGGACCTGATATGGGAGAGGCCCAAAAGCCCCTAATGTTAAAGGGGTGGATGGCAAACACTAATAATATTAACTAGGGTTGCCGCCACCTATACTTTTAGTTGCACTTGGAGTTTGTTTTTCTAGTTGAAGTAAACTTCTACAATTTAATAAGGGTTCTACCTTCTCTACCTATAAATAAATGGCACTAGTAGGATTATTTAAAAAACTTTGAGATATCGTAATTTCGCCTGAAAATAGAGAGACTTTTATTCTCTAATAATTAAATATATTTTCCAAAACAACGATTCAATCAGTTTCTATTCCTGAAAATAGAGACTATTATTCTCTAATAATTAAATATATTTTCCAAAACAACGATTCAATTAGTTTCTATTTGAGAAGAGATTTTGATTTTCACACTAAATAAAAGAAACTTATTTCTAGTTTTGTGTTTGATTCGATTCGTTCGAGCCAACACTCGAAGTAGTTCGTGGTACGAGAATAGCAGAGAAAATTGTTTGGTTGAAAGCCGGAAACAATAAGGATTCATTTATCCGAAAAAACAGGTGTCAATTCGGTCCAAGGTTTATTGCTATAAATATCACAAACTGGGTCAATTTTCAAAATTTTTATTTTTTGTTGTGCAAGATAATAATTTTCGAACCAATTTTTTTCCAACACATAATTATATGGGTTGCAACATGTTTTAACAGATGATGTCCTTACTGGGAAACATAGATCCATCATATAAGCTCGGAGTGAGAAAAACCTATTAGTGTAACATCCTAAAAATTAGGGGTTAGAATTTTTAATATCCCAAAATAAA
>CM025143.1:17253849-17267544 GCA_013467495.1 Gossypium gossypioides | reverse complement strand
AGAGTACAAAGACTTATGACATATTTTAACCTAATATAAAATATGAATATTTTAATTATATAGATATGAGTATTTGTTTAAATCATGATTAACTTCATTTATCCTTCCGACTTTAATGTGTAACACCTCAAATTATATAGGATTAGATGAAATAAATAATTAAGAAAATGATTAGGTTTGATGGTTAGGTACTACTCTTTTTTCTTAGAGGTCTTAGGTTCCATTCACACATTTTCCATTTTTTTAAATCTTTTTAATTTCAGCAAACCATGACAAAAACCATACCAAAATAAATAATATTTAGAGTGAAAACTTAACAAGTGTGGGTAGTAGCCCAATGGTTAAGTATCCTTCTTACTTTCTTGAAATCCTAAATTCAATTCATGCCAATTCCTTCATTTCCTTTCTATTTTTGAAAACAAGGGGTAAATTGCTATCCAGCCCCTTAAAATTTGGAAACCCTAGGTATTTAGCCTTTTCCTAATTATATTTGTATTCTAGTTCCTTTTCCAAACCAAAACAAAATTTTATTTCTTTTCTCTCTATTTCTTCTTCCCTTTTTTTCTTTTTCATTCTCTTAATTGCAAATAATTTTCTCTCCGTTGCTGTGAAATATTATTGTTTCCCAAAATAAAATCATCTCCCGTTCCGTTGCGTTGTTATCGATTTAGCAAATCGTCGTCAAATTCCTCTCTAATCTCGCCAAAAATTGGTAAGAACATTCCGAACTCTATGTTTAAATCTTAAATTCATGTAGAAATTCTATCCACATTAATTTTACGAACAATTAAACGATCTTTTAAGAATCTTGCCAAAAATCTCCCGAAATCTTGATTTGTCTTGAGATCTGATACTAATTCTTGCGTAACTATCATTTGAAGGACCCAGTTTAGGTACCCCGGATAAGGTTTGAACGAGAGGGACATCGCTCGGTCTCTCGGTAACAGGTGTGTGTTTCTTTAAAAGTGAATCGAGGCAAACTGTGCCTCGGGATAAAGCCACATGGGCGTGAGAGCCACACGACCACGTTCCCCTAAAAACCCTAGAAATTTGATTCTCACACAGCCTAAGACCATCCACACGGCTTGCCACACTACCGTGTCTCCCCTACACCTTGATTTTGCAATTTCCACACAGCCTCAGTCAATTACATACCCTAGCCACATGACCGTTTTACCCCTCCACACAGTCCAAGGCTTTCCACACGGTCCAGTCACACAATTGTGTGGCCTCTATTTCTCAAAATTTATAGTTTTGCCTAGAATTTTATGTTTTGTGCATATTAGTCTCTGAATGATTCTTAAACTATTTTTAGTGTTTTATTTTAATCAATTGAGTCCTTGATAATATATGTAATGCTAAAATCCATGGTCTAATTGTCTAAATTAATATTATATTTATATGATTGCATGAATTGTGGTTAAGCATGTCTATTATATCTGTATTTGTGAAATGTTCGTACAACATACCTTATGATACCTTTAAATTGAACCCTTGAAAAGTACATGTTTTAGCTGTTGTATCAATTAGTTGAGAGTATATTTATTACTGCCATTCTCGATTTGTTACAAGCATGTTATCTGTTTCTGCTTTATTCTGTTATAAGCATGCCATATTTTATTTCATGGGATGAGATGTTTTGAAAGGAGGAAGTTCTGGCAGAATATTAATCTGCAATTTTGGTGGTTCATTCACATATTATTTGTTCTCTTTTATTTACATTTAAGTTGTGTATTCACAACCATTTGGCAGCGTATTAACCTGCAACTTCATGGTTTATCCAAAACTTGATGTGTAGGGATGAATGAGTTCTGGGGAACTCTTATTATGGTGTGTAGCAGTGGGGTAGAATCTTTCCTGTTAAATCTGTATTTGTGTTGCATTCACAAAAGTATGTGCAAACGATTCTGAGATTTCTAAGATGGTATATATATGTATATATGAGTATGATGATGATCTGTTAATATGATATTTCAAATCTGTTGTTATGAATTATTATATGTGATGTGATTTCGTATGTTAATTGGTTGCACTTATTATCTTGTGATGGAACTCAAACTGAGCTTCATATCTCACTCCCTTTTATTTTCCTATCTTTTCAGATAACTCACTAGGTTAGGACACGGGCACGACATTTGGCAGGTCTCGGCTTGGTTTTTTATTTATAAAATTATTTTAGGCTCATTATTTGATTTATTTGAATTATTATTATTCAAAGTTTGTATTATGATTTTATTTCAAACTATGGCTTGGGACTTAGGATTTGGGTTTGTTTTCATATTGCATGAAATTTAATTTGAATTTTAGGATATCAAGTTATGTTTAATAATTAGTATGCATAAACTCGATTTTTATTAAAAACATAAATAAATAACATCTTTTCCCTTGCTAAACTATAATTAAAAATATTAGGAATAATAAATCGATATTTTGTAACACCCAAAAAATTAGGGGGTTAGAATTTATAAAATCATCATGAATTGAGCCTTAGTATTAGTGGTTAAGAGTTTAGTAAAACCTCTTAAGAACCAAAGTTCAAGCTCCACTCTTTGTATTTCTCTTTTATTTTTCAACAATTAAGAAACAAATTCAAGTTAGTATAAGAAATAAATGTTGTAGAAAATAACTAAGAAATGGGAAATAACCTAATGGTTAAACATCACTCTATCCTCCTTAATGTCCTAAGTTCTAATCACATTAAATCCCTTCCTTTTGTTTTAAATTTCGGCTGGAGGGTTTATTTGCCAAAACAACCCTTAAAAAATTGCATAACTTAGCCTTTTAACTCATTTCCTAATCATGATAAAATTTTGATTATCTTTTTTATTTAGAATTTATTTTCTCTCTTCTTTAAATACATCTTTTTCCTTTTATTTTCCTACTTTTCTTTTTCATAAATCTTCATCTTCTTTTGCTGGAAATTTTATATTTGAATCTTGAGCCAAAATCAACCCCGTTCATCAAATCCGTGTCTAAACGAGCCAAGATCAGTAAACAATCATGTTTCTAATTCCATAGAACTCTAAGATTCTGGAATAACGCCATTATTGAAAACCTTTCAAATAGATTTCGAATCTTTTTCGAGTTTTCCCGAAAATCTTGCAAAAATTTGATAAATCTTAAAGGTAAATATTAATTCTTACGTTTTTGTCAATCAAAAGACTCGTGCAAGTGACACGAATTAGATTCAGATGCGAGGATCATTGTACGAGACCCCAAAATTTAAGTGTGTGTTCTTTTACGAAAAAATCGAGGTAAAATCGAATCCAGCCCAGACCACACGGCTTGGACCTTCCTACAAGACCATGTGACCTACACAGCCTGACCACAAGGCGATGTGACCTACACAGCTTGACCACATGACCATGTGCCCCTATTTATTAAATTTTACAATTTTAACCTAGAATTTTATGTTTTGATCAGTTTAGTCCCTAAATAGGTTCTGCACTATTTCTAAAGAATTAAATTATGCAATTAGGTCCCTGATTATATAGGACATGCTAGAATCCATGAATGATTAAATTAATGCCGTATTTATTTGTATCTATGTATAGTTGCATGAACTAATGTTCGTATATGTTACCTAATATATTTGTTTAATCGTATGAATAGTATGCTTTAAATTATTGTCGTATCGAATGTATGAATATACTTGAGATTGTTACTGATTTGCCATGTTGTAGAACATTAAATGTTACAATATATTATTGCATTAAATTGATTGTATTGCTTTGCATGGGCTGAGACGTTATGATCGAAGGAAGTATATGGCAATATATCTGCATTTAATTGTGCACTGTGTATCCATAGCAAAAGCAAATTCCAATTGCGTCCATTTTACTGTGCAACCACAACCCTCTGACAGCTTTTATCTGCAAGTATGTTATGCTTCCACAACCATTGGAAGGTTTTATCTGCATTATTTTGTTGTGTACCCACAGCCAGAGCAGATTCCAAACTGCGTCGGTTTACTGTGTGTCCACAACCATTGGCAGTGAAAATTGAAAATTAATGGTGGTTTATCCACATCCTGGAGGTGATTGGAGAAGGGAGTTCTGGGGAATGCTCATATGGAGTGTCATGGTAGGGTAGGATTTTTTTCATATGAACTTGAAATTGAATAACATCTTCGATATCATGAACATGAAACAAGCTACGTTACGAGGTTTACGTGCATATGAATGGTGATATAAATATTCATGAATATATGAATTTTGTATTTATGTGCAAATTTGAGAATTGATTATTTGATATATGTAACTATATGTTATGATGCTTAAATATTGGCTGTAATGAAAAATCGTGCTTTGAATTGAATTGCTATCTATGTTAACTATGATCAATGTTATTTATTGTGTATCCTATTAACGATTTATATTGGTTCTATTGTAAATGAATTCACACTAAGCTTTCATAGCTCACCCATTTTTATTTTCCTTCTTTTTAGTTAACCCACAAAGTTAGGATGCAGACTCGACATTTGGAGGGTTCGACTCGGAATATTGATTTCTATATAAAAGTATTTTAGATTAATTATTTTATATTTTTGTTTATTTCAAACTATATTATTATGGCATGGGATAGATTGATTAATAAAATAATCCATGGATTAAACTAATTTACTTTGTATAATGTCATCATGTGGTTTTTACATGCAAAACAAAATAGAAGCAAATAATGGCCGAATAGTTGTCTAATGTTTACACTAATACTAAGCGGTATTACATGGTCGGATTGTAATACAGAAAGACAGATTATATTAGTAGATGAACCAAAACATGTCCTTAGTCTAATAAAAACTAAGAAAACTTATTAAAAGACTAATATGACGCCTATGAAGTCCAATTGGGGAGATGCCTTGTCATAGGCATCGGAGCGGATGACTCCCAGAAGATAGAAACATAAAAGTGACTAACTGGATTGACAGTACATCAGACAGAGCCAAGAAGAATAGATCTTGAATTCATTTATGGATTTATTCACTTATGACGTTCAAAGTGTGGCATACCTTAATCCTAAGTGGATGATGGAATATGTATGCATGACTCATATACTTTGATGTAAGTAAAATCCTGAGTTCAAATAGATTAGGAACCGAAAGCTGGTGTGTTGGGTATACAACTTCTGCAGTATGTAGCATCAATCACAATAGTGGAATTCATAGCCCAAGAGACGAGTAAATGATATCCTCTCATTGGCATTACATTATAGATGAAAAGTAAATGTGGCCACGAGTCATTCATCTTTGTGATGAATTACTTGATTACTATTCTATAGTAATTGACTTTTCATGAATCAAGATGTAATGGTTGTCATGAGATAAAACAAGATCATATTAGGAGAGAAAATTTATCGAAAAGAGATTAAAGATATCCTATGAGGGTAACACACTTATGACAAGGTTATTGGATGAGCGTCGATCAAGTTTCTTTCATAATGGTATGTCATTAAGGAGAGCTCAATTGCGACACTATAGTGGAATCACTTCATGACTAAATAAGTTTATAATTAATAGGTGAAAAGCTGAATCATAATTATAAATCATTTGAGCCCTAATTAGATATGTACAATCGGGCCCTTCGCTAGCTTGTTGAAACCATAAATGAATTTCATGTTAAATCAAATGAACATAAATGGATAGAAATGGTAACGTTGGAGAAATGAGAAACGTTCAGAAATGAATGTGATTTTCTCACTAAATGGAAATGACTTGGATAATTAATTTATGATTTTTCAAATTATTAATTAATTAATTGGAGTTCAAAAATGGAATTGATTTAATTGGTCATTTTGAATCCATTGAATGTAGGAATTGAATATATTATCTCATAGATTCTTCTACGGTAAAGTTGTCATGATTTTAATGGAATTAGAATTGGGTTAAGAAAATTATTTAATTGAGAAATTAAATTATTTATATAAATTACTTTATGATGTTTATTTTGGAAAATAGAAAAATGTGTTTTGAGTTGGATTGAATTATAAAGTGTTGGGTTAAAAGTCTATGAAATATTTATAATTGGACCTGGTACAGGAGAGACCCAAAAGCCACTCATGCTAATACATAGGATGTAAAACCCTAGTATATTTAACTAGTGTTGCCGCCCCTCTTTCCTAGTTGGACTAGGATTTTGTTTTTCTATTGAAATAAACTTTTTCTAATACAACAAGGGTTTCACTTCTTCTCTCTATAAATAGATGGCAAGGGTAGGACTAAAAATACAACTTTGAAATACTATTATTTTGCTCTAAAATAGTGAGAATTTATTTTCTAAATATAAATTCTATTGTTTAGAATAACAAGTCTACCGATTTCTATTAAAGAGAGATTTTCTTTCCCACTGAATGTAAAGTAAATAATTTTTGGTTTTGTGTTTGCTTTAAATTCGTTCAAGCCCACACTCGAAGCAATTTGTGGTACGAGAATAATGGAGAAGGTCTTTAGTTGAAATTCAGTAATGACAATGATTCGTCTAGTTGAAAACACATGTACGATTTTGAGTAAAGTTTATTGCTATAAATATCAAAAATCAACTCAATTTTCAAAATTTTAATTTTCTGTTGTGCAAGAAAATTGATTTCGAACTAGATTTTTTCCAAGAGCTTACATGTGGAGATGAACATGCTCAAAAGGCCTTTGTTAATATGATTTTGACATGAATATATGGAGACACTTAAGGTGCCCTTATATGATATGTGTACATGCATTTGTTAATGGCGTTGATGGATACTTGTTAATTATAATTGAAAAATTCCCTACTAGACTTATTGAAATGTTAGGATATGGTTGGCATGCTAATTAGGAGCTATAGCGTGTTGGAGTTTTGTCGGAGTTTTCGCACTTAAGTGCACTTTATATCGCCTTCGGGCCATGCACTTAAGTGCATATTGGTGCAGTGTAGTTTATGATCTTGTGAACTCTTTAGTGTGATGGAGGTATGTTTGCGTTATCTTTCAGTTTAGCACTTTGATGCTCATTGGTATGGTGGAAGAGTCCTGTGTATCTGAGTCGATTTTACTAGAGTAGACTATGGGTGAAAATAAGATAAATGTTGTTAATAAACTTTAAATGTTACTATAGATGGATAAAAGTAAGAGTAAGTGTCATGAACTAAATGTCTTGTAACTAAAAGATACGAAAATAAGGTAAATGAAAAGGTAAGGAAAAGAGAATTTCACATGATAATGAGCTTTAATCGTGTGTGGCCTAGTGAACTTACCTTAAACAATATTAAGGAAATTGATTATTTAAGCATGCTATAGTTCAAACAAATAAATATGATGTATATGAATCACTTAAAGGTTAATGACTATAGATTGTAAATGTGAAAGAGCATGTCAAGATACTATGGACTCTACTTAAGAGTCTTAAATAGATATTTTCATTAAATGAATTGGTCAACAGACTGTTAATGTGTAAGTTGAGTCCTTACACTTTGGCAAATCAAAATGAAACAACGAATAGTACTAAAATGCGACTTGAATGAAACTAGCATGAAATCCATAAGACAGGCTCAACATTAATAAGGACTAAGATAAGTAGGTTTACCCCTGGCTACTATAATGACTCGAAAGACAGTGATGTTGGAAAATGCAGTTTCGGTGCCCGATGTTGCAACTTCTCTTTTCTCATGTTGTGACCTTATTAGCTCAGTCATTCATGTCACGACATCAAATCTTTCTTGTCGAGACAACACGCTTATTTTCAGAATTGCACTATTTTAAGTTGTTTTGACCTTCTAGAGCTCAATTTGAGTTCCGATTACCTCTGATTAACTCCAAATAAATCCTAAATGATTTTAAGTTTTTTTTTAAAACTTTAAATCTTGTCTAAAACATATTTTAATTAATTTATAAAAATATTTTAAACTTCAATTCTTAAATAAATCCAAGATTTCTTACTCGTATATGTTTCATGGTATCTCCCATCTGTACTGGTTGTAGCACCCCATACTTGACCCGATTACCGGTTTGAGCTTTGAGATGCTACAACTACCGACTGAGTAAATTCAAACCATTATGCAACACATAATCATTCAAATATGTAAACAAATAGCATTCATGTACATAATATGTTACCCAATTATTTTTGGGTTCTACACGAGCTTACAAAAGCTCTTTTATTAACTCGAGTATGAATTAGGACCAAACTATAAAGTTTGAAAACTTTTAGTCTGACATCGCGACGTTGCTTTCTCAATATGTCACGTTGGGACTTCATACATACCAACGTCGCGACGACATACTGTTTTGGCACCATGTTGCGATGTTGAGAGTTGGAGGTTGTAACGAAGACCCTGTTTTTGGTAAAAAAATGCCATTTTGATTCCCATTCAATATCTGCAAAATTACCTATATGGTTCATACAATTTTTTACCGTTAAAAACAACTCAAATTCATATCATTTCATGATAAACAAATCACCTAACCATTCCAACCAAAACCAAATCAAACATGAGCTCAAACTATTCAAAATCAATTTATTTCATTACATTCATTCAAATGCCAAATTTGCCTATACCAAAACATAATAAGGCATGCCATTCAACTTCCACAAACTAACCTATCCATTTTATTTTGTATGCTATGAACTTGTAAACTCGAAATTATATAGGGTTTTTCTATATATTTTTACCACATTTTTACTTAATTATTGTGTTTATCTTGAGTAATTATTATTGAAATAGGATAATTTTACTTAATTAGTAATTTTGGACATGAAATTGGAATGTATGTGAAATTATGCTTAATTACATGATTTTCATGCATATTTTATATGAATTCATGTTAATTTATTAATATATGTATTTTTCACTATGTACGTAGGCTATTGGAGAAATAATTTAAATAAATAAAAGATGACCATGCACAAATTATCCATGTGGACGGCAAGACCATGCAATTTTGGGCATGGGGCTGACTACTTGATCTAGTAAGAAAGGTGTTAATTGATGGACATGTCTGCTAAGATTTGGACAAAAGAACCCTCCAACAAGGAGAATTAAAAGCCTAATTTCAGCACTTGATGTGGATGCCCAAAAATGTGTTTTGTGATATTTAATTAAAGGTCCCTATAGTTGGAAAATAATCAGAATTCAGTTCAACAACTTTCCTGTTGAAACCATCCACTCTATAGCTATCTTTAGCTTGAAATTCAAATTCAAATTGAGAAGACTTAGTCATCCATTTTCCTTGAAGCATGGTTGTCCATATGAGAGAGGTATGGAAGGAAATTTAAACCTATTTTTAGTAAACTCAAACCCTCACCTTCACCTATTAATACCTTGCCATCCTCACTTATCCTTCATCCCTCATCACTCAACATTCTTCTCTCACTCACTCTAGTTTTCTCTCAATCCCTTTTCCCTTTTTCCCTCACCAATCTTTAGCCTCAAAAGCTTTGTCAAAATCACTCTTTAGTCGACTTCCCTCTAAACCCTTAGCAAAAGAAGCTTCAATCAGAACAAAGGAGCGCTTCAGTCAGAATAGATCCGAAAGGTTGCTTAACTGATTCTATTGTTTCCCCTTTATTATTTATTTTAACATGTTTGCTTTGAGTTTTATGTTTTTTGACATCAACTATGAAGTTTTAAATCCTATTTGTTAGGGTGATTATATTAAATTGATGAGATTTATTTAATTCATGTTAACATGTTTTGTGCCTCAGTCAATTATGTTTTCAATTAATATTATGATGCATTTCATTCATACGTGATTAGGTGCACTCAGATTAGCTGAGTGATCCTAACCAAACAACAGCTAGTAGGCGCATAATTGAAAAGTGCACTACTTAATTTAGGTTATTAAAACTGACTAAGTTAAGGGTCATAATATCTTTAGTTAGCTCTATTATCTTGCATGATTTTTAGATTTATGTAATTAAACTATTGCAAACGTAAATGTTCCTGTGACCTTGATAAATGCTAAGAAACCCTTAATCTAATATGATTAGTAACATGCATATTTAACTAAGTAAAAGATCCGAGAGGACTTAATTTGGTTTCCAAAGCCATAAGAGATTGAGTTACCATGGAAATAATTCAGAACATATTAGCATGATGAAAGTAAGTTGATTTGAATAATATAATTATCCTAGCCCATTTAAAGTTGATTGTTTTTTTTACTAAAGGCTTCATTCATACATTTAGGTAAATTGCATTTAGATCAGAAATTGCATTAGGGATCACTCTTGCATTTAATTAATCTAATCATCACTATCTAAATTTATTGAGTTTTTTTACATCAAATTGATAATTATAATTTTACAATCAATTGTTTAAGCTTATACAGTCCCTATGGAGACGGTAACTCATTTTTACTTACTTATTACTTGAATGACTACGTACACTTGCGTAAACACGTTACAAATTGTTACAGAACCTATATGACCTTATCTTGAACCAAAACAAACATACTTCCAAGCATCACTTTCAAATATGTCAATTCCAACCATTCGTTAGTTTAGCTTTTATGCCTTATTTTATAACAGTCCACATGCCAAAACATATAAGCATATATCATCACTTATTCTAGCATGAAACATGACTGATATCATATATTTACCAAGTCATAAAGGAAACATATTACACAAAGGAAATATGCTTGCAGGAAAAACGGACCCAACTCGGTTGTGTGAGATTTGTGCCAAGCCTGATCATCCTATCGACTCGTGCTTGATTTTACTTTAGGACACAACTGCACAAGTAGATGCCGTTGGGAACTTCCCAGAGCCACCTCAAAGGAGTTACGATCCATATTGAAACACGTATAATGCAGGGTGGAGGGATCACCCAAACCTGAGCTATGGATCGAATCTTCGATATAATCAACCATATCAACCAAGACCACCTCTTCCTCAACAATATCAACCTTCAAAGTCATCTATTGAAGCCATAGTAGAGAGGTTGACCATTAGCACCGAAAAGCTCCAACAAAAGTTTGAGGTGTATTTCCAAGAAATTGATCAGCAAATAAGTAAGTTAGCACTTACGGTTAGTCATTTGGAGAACCAAGGAAAATTATCATCTCAAATCGAGCTGAACCCACGTTAAAATGCGAGTTCTGTGACCGTAAAAGATGGAACATAGTCAGAACTAGTGCCTGGCACGAGTCGTGACTACGATGTTGAACAGGAAGCCAAACCAGTAGCTCCTACTAAGCCGGCACCTTATAAACCATTGTACCTCCCCCATACCCTAGAAAGCTCACCCAAGTTAAAAAGGAATGAGAGAAAAAAGAAATCCTTGAGACATTCTGGAAGGTAGAAATTAATGTCCCTTTACTTAATGCAATTAAACATGTTCCACACTACGCAAATTTTTTAAAAGAACTGTGTATCAGCAAAAAGAGACTCCAAGGAAACGAATGGGTAAATATGGGGGAAAATGTTTCTGCAGTACTATAAAGGAAAATTCCACCCAAGTGTAAGGACCAAGGTATGTTTTTTATATCCTGCAGAATAGACAATATTGGCATAAATAAAACCATGTGTGATTTGGGAGCATATATTTATGTAATGCCTTTATCTATTTTTAAATTGCTAAACATGAGTTTTTTGAAAGAAACAGGGATGATTATTCAATTGGCAAACATGTCATGTGCATATCCAGAAGGGGTGTTGTAAGATGTCCTCGTTAAGGTAAATGAAGTAATTTTTCCTACAGGCTTTTACATCATCGATATGGAGGACGACCACTCAAGAAATGCTTCTGGTATTCTGCTTGGGAGACCATTCCTAAGTACCGCATGTACAAAAATTGATGTTCGAAGTGAAACCCTCACTATGTAATTCGACAGTGATGTGGTAAAATTTAATGTTTAGAGGCAATGGGCCAACCCAGTACAATGTCGAATATTTCTAGTATTAATATTATTGAACCACTAACGAAATTTCATTTTGAATATCATGAAGAGGATGAGTTGCAAAATGTGCTTTGCAAGAGTTTAGACCTCGAGACGATAGATAAATTTGAGGAGTTAATGACATTCAAAGAACTGATTTGTGAAACTGTTATTCTATTAGAGACTCCACAATTTCCTAGGAGTCAAGGTAAATATTTTTAACTTTCTCATTCTAAAACCAAACTCTTGCCTTCTATTTTGCAAGCTTCGAAATTGGAACTCAAACCGTTACCAGAACATTTAAGGATTCAGATAGAGGAAAAGGCAAACCCAAACGGAGAAACTCAAAGGCGCCTCAATCCACCAATGATGGAGGAATCTAAGAAGTGCTTTAAGGAAAATGGGAAAAGGTTGAAACCTTTCTACAAGAACTTCTGAGTGCATGTAATGGAAGAATTAATTCTCAAGCAACCAAACGAATAACATTCAGGTCGTCGAGCTAACGACGTTAAACAAAAGCGCTTTATAGGAGGCAACCCATATTTATATTTAATTATTTAATTTAATTTTGAATTTTAGTTTAATTTGAGAATTAAATAAAATATTGTTTAATCCATTTTCTCGCGTTATATTTCAGGTACAAGAACTGCTCGAATCAATAAAGTCTTTTGATGACGACGCGACCCGGCTACTAGAGAATAAGAGGAGCAACCAGCTTCTACTGTAGATGAACGGCTTCATTGCATTGAAGCTCACCTCGAAACAATAGAAGCCAACATCTCAAGCATCCTCAATATACTACAAAGCGGTCCCTCCCACCGTCCTCTGATCCCTTGAATATATACAGGGAGTACACTTTACCTCAACTTTTATTATTCTTTTTGCATATTGTGGGCAATGTGGGCTAAGTGGCGTGGGGGATCATACCGTACTTTCTTCTTTGCATGTGCTTTGCTAAGAATAATTTCTTAATTCGTTTCAGAAATAAACCTCTAATTCTTATGTTTAGTTTATTTAAATAAGTGGGTGAATCATGAATAACTATTGCTTGCTTGATCAATGAATATTTTGTAGAATTGAAAATTGTATGCCTTAGTCAATATTTCATGAAAATTGTTGGCTCTTTTGGACTTGCCTAGTGAAAGTACTCGTTTAAATAAATAAATTTGCTAATAGCTTGGTTAAGAGTGAAGATTCAGAAATGTGACCAAGTTGAGTAACCCGAGTGAGGTGCTTGGGTTGTCATATCATTTTGCGTCAAAAGGTTTGGTGACGAGCCAAATTTTGTAACACTCCGCTAACCGAGTTGCCTTAAGAAAGGGGAAATAAATCGATTAGGGACATGTGAAATTGAGTAACCGGGATGAGGTGCTTGGGTTGTCATCTCGTTTCGCGTCAAAAGGTTTGATTATGTCTTAAATTCGTTAGAAATAAAGAAATAAATAAATAAATAAGGAGAACGTATCAGGTTGAGTAACCAAGGTGATGTGCTTGGATTGTCATCTCACTTCGCGTCAAAAGACTTGACTTCGTTTGAAAAAAAAATATAGATAAAAGTATATGTTGGGTATGATCGTTTCGTATGTTTGATTAAGCCTAAATTTAGTGAAATAGTTGAATTTGACATACTGTTCGAGATTTTATAAATTGCTTATTGATTAAGTTTAGCAATTGTTTATTTTTTATTCACCTAATTGTTTGAAGTATGCTTGACTAGGAAAGGGGGTTTTTGATTTTGAAAAGGATTGATGAGTTATTTCTAGTGGATATCATGCTTGAGGACAAGCATCAGCTAAGTAGGGGGAATTTGATAGCAAGATAAACTCGTATTTTTAATATATTTATTTTTGGATA
>CM025143.1:17242285-17252840 GCA_013467495.1 Gossypium gossypioides | reverse complement strand
AGCAATAGACGCTCCCAAAGCTCAATTTGTCCCCCACCAACTCCTTCCTCCATACCACCATTGCATGATCCCAAGCTACACTTTAGATCATCGGTAGGGTAATCCGTGGGGCATCCTACTTATATGGCCTTTTGTGACGAATTTTGCATTTGACACTAGTAAAATAAGTAATTGTGATTTATTAACATTTTGCCATTATGACAATAGTTGTGACGATTTAAATTACATCACAAGTAAATCGTCATTATAAGTGTGTAATTGTTACCAAATCTATTAGTCACCACCAATTCATCACTGTTGAAATGCTAAAAATTGATGCCAAGTTATTTTTTTTTCCAAGAAATGATATTATAGTGGCTATATATCTAGTAGTCACTATCATTAATCATTTTTGTGACGATAATTTTTTGTCACTATAAAATTTACTTTTTCAAATGAAGTAATTGTGACAATTTAAATTACGTCACAAGTAAATTAACACTTCAAGTGTATAATTGTTATCAAATCCATTGGCCACTATCACATGTGAAATAGTATGCTATTTCTGCAAGTATACAAGTCAATTCAAGTAATAAAGTGATGAGTGAGTATCGTTCCCATGAGGATCGGATTGAGGCACAAAAGTGGTCAAATTATTATAATAAAATGTGATTAATGCTATGACAAAGTCAATGATAAATATGCAGTGGCAGTTAGTGGAGTAATGATGTAAGCAATACGTGGAATTAATGAATAACTAGAAATGCTATGGCAAAATGAAAGTAGAGATGTAATGGCAATTATGAGAGTTACTACGGGGATATTATGTAAACGATCAAGTAAATAACTAAGAATGAAATGACAAAGATACTACGAAAATAATTCAGGGATATATGATGTTGATTGGGAAGGACGAGATTACTAAGAATCTACCTTTACTGTCAATAATGCCTCAACAAAATCATATTCAGTTTACTGCTCAGAAGAGTTCTAAAATGGTCTGGTTCTTTCGAGAGCAAAAACCTCAAGTTTCCTTGCCCGTTTCTATAGGCCTTAATATGGTACCTAGTATTGTTTTCCGTTTGTATGAACGCTGTAACACCCCAAACCCGACCTAGACGTTATGGCCAAATCTAGAGTTGTTACATTAAATGATTGAAAATTTAATTTTCGTGTATCTTGAAACTTGTCGCAAACTCTTAAAATCCTGGATTTAAAACATATTTTTATCTAACTATTTATTTGAAAGTGATGTTTGATTATATTTTTTGAAACTTATGGTTTTGCAGCTGAAACCCTTAGAAAGATGTATTTTTGAAAACGTTTGAACAATATTATACAGAAACAGAAAATAAAGTTCAAAACCCAAAATAGTCCCAAATGTCTAAAGAGTCCAAAATTTACAAAACTCTCAAACCAAAATTTTCAATAAGTCAAATTTAAGAAAAATACGGTATTAACCGAGATCCCGATTGCACTGATCCGTCTAAGTCTGAGGATTACCTGAAAATAACAATAAAATATAATATGAGTTTTCAAAACTTAGAGTGTAACAAACAACTCAAACAGATAATTATTAACAAACAATTTAACAGTATAGAATCTTATTAGAGTAGCTCAGATACAAATATATATATTTCCTACCCACAGCCACTACAAATCATCTCCAACCATCCCAACACAATATGGGACCTATCCAACCCTACACACCACTTAGAGTCGTTAAGACACTTACAATATATTTGCAGCTGTGCTGCCAGTATAGTGGGTGAGATGTCGCCTCTCGCAAAAACACCTCCTCCACATAATATATATCCCATCCTAGAATCAGATATAGTTAGAGCAGAAATCATACATAACATATCAGATACAAAACATATATATAAAATTATTCTCGGTTTTATTTATAATATGACATCCCTAAATACACTTGCAGGTAGTAGAAAATATTCTAATAGATGACCAAATTTCATGTTTCATAGTATATTTAATCATATATCAACCCTAAAGAAGGCCCACGGTCGATCAGGATGACGTAGACGGCCTTAGGGAAAAGTTTTAAATTTTGGCCCCATACGCTCGTGTGGCCTACAATGCCCAAATGGCTAGCCTGAGTGGCCCACACAGCCTCACACACGTCCGTGTGACCTACACGCCCATGTGATCCACACGTCCCAAATGGCCCAGACCGTGTGTCACACACGACACACAGCCTACCACACGGCTGTGTGCCAGGCCATGTGGCATCGACAATGTTGTTTATTGGCTTTCGCTGTTCACTAACTTTCGGGTTTCTCATTACACACCTAGTCTGATTTCGATGTGAATCCAAAGATGAACACTCCAATACTGAATTTCATTCGCATTAATTAACTGAATTTCATAAAATTCCAAGTGCTAAAACACAATCCAACATGACACTTAATCTTCAATACAGAAAATTCACATCAACAGCAACAAATTCAATCACTTACCCTCTGGAACAGTAACCCCCGACAATAAAGTCATTGGGGAAACACTGTCTCACGATTCTCCCCCTAATCAGCATTAACAAAGAATAAACACAATCAATAAACTTTTCTTCTTGAAGAAAAAAGAAACCCCAATCTCCACATTCTCTAGCACAAAAATAAAATCTTTACCAACCCCTAGTACTTATCGAAATAGAACAAAGAAATGGAATTGGAAAAGAATAGAGTTACAAACAGAATTGAATTAACAATCGGTAGAACAAAAACCAAGACATAACTTAAATCTTTAGTAGGGAACAAATGAAAAGTAGCAAAAAGAAGGAATGGAACAAACAACAAAGAGAGAAAAAGAAAAAATAATAAAAAAAAACATGAAGAAAGTGGCAAATTCCTAACTAAATAACTTCCTGGCAAACTAAATAACTAAATAACTAAATAACTTCCTAACAATAAAAAATAAAAAAATAAAATCTTTAAAAGATAATATATTATTAGCATTTTAAAATAAAACCAACTCCTAACTAAATAACTTCCTAGCAACCTATCAATTTTTTGCAATAGTTTAAATACAATTCAACCACCCCCTAACTTGGACAGCACACTAAAGGCCAATAAAAAAAAAAACAAATTCAGTTTCGCCCATGCAAGGATTTGAACTCAAGACTCGGGGTAAATAGATGTTTAACCACTGAAGCATGTACTGATTAATGGCATAATTTAACAAACCAAAAATTAAAACTTTGGGGCGTTACAAATGCTACTCTATGTCTAGAGTCTATTGCAAGTATCTGTTGAGTACTTGCTCATATCATTCAATTTCAGTCCAACTAATCCAACCTTTTTAGAATTAAATTAGTTTGTAGGTGATAACTCTTGAAAAGAGTTATATTGCATGCTTCTAAACTTGATTAAGTATCTATACTTAAGTGGATATATTTGTATTATTAGGATTTTTTTATAACATTGCATCATGGAGCTTAGACTATGCTTTCAAAGTTACTATATGTTACTTTTGTTGGTGGAAGGAAAGGAATTGTTTGAGTTTGTAGCAAGTGTAAGAAGGAAGAAGAGAAATGAATGAGTGAAGTATTGTCAAGGAAAAATTTTAAACATATTACCAGCATAAATGCCATGGCAATTTTAGGAAGATATTGACGCAGCACTCAATCCTCGTCACTCTCAGCCAGTTGGACGTGTACCAGATAAATCTTCCTGAAAGTGCTGAGAGAAGGGACCTACCCTATAAAAGAGAAAAGAGAGAAGAATTCTATACACGGGATTTTACACGAGGATTTAGGAGCGGTTTTTCTTCTCCAAAAAACACTCGTGAAAAATCTAAAGAAAATAAGAGAGGGTAGTAGCTAAAGCACAGAGTAGAGACGCAATGAAGGGGCCGAAGCATTCAACCCTGGGTTTTGCACAATATTGCAGCACTGGAGTTGGGAGTTGATTTGGTGAAAGCTTTCTGAAGTTCTTCCTTCATTATTTTGATTAATTTCTATGAATTTTAACTGTTAAATGATGTTGTTGAATGATACCTTTATTTTGAATGTTAATTTCCAACCAATGAGCTAATCTCATTGGGTTGGAATTACTTGATGAATCTTTATTTCCATTAATGACTAGACATTATCTTTATTAGATTTATTGTTTCATTTGATTTATGTTATTTTGAATGCATGCATACAATCTCTAGACATAGGTGGATATATGGTACGTTCATAAACTTGATTTAATTCTGAAAAGGTTAGATAAGTTGGATTGTGATCGAATGATACAAGCGAGTGCTCAAAAGAATATTCATAACACTCTTGACATAGAGCTACGTTCTGTACAGAATAAGGAAGAAACAATATTAGGTATCATCCTTGAAGCTTGTAGACATAAAAAGCCTTAGGAATGGTAGCTTGAAGTTTGACTCTCGAAAGAAGTAGACTACTGTAGTTAGAATCTAAACAGTAGACTAGTATAAACTGTGCCATGGCATTATTGTTTTATAAGGATGTCATTTGAGTAATTCCAATCTTCTCATTCAACTGCGTAGGTTATCTCAAATTTGTCTCGTTAAATCGCCATAACATTTTAAGTTATTTATCTTATTTTAATATTGCATACATGATTATCTTTTACAAATTTGTTATTCTGTTTTTGCCATGGCCTGATTCTTATAGTTTATAGTGATAACTTAACCAAATTAATCTTAACCGATCCCTGTGGAGACGATATTACTTACTACTTTATTACTTGATTCGACGTGTACACTTGCACATTCACATATCGTTTCACACGTGAAAAGTTTTTGGTGTCGTTGTCGGGGATTGGCAAATTGGTGTATTTTGGTTTGTTATAATCGATTTAATTTTGTTAGTTTTAACTTTCTTAGTTGTTTTTTTATTCTTTTCAGGTCTTTTGGTAGTTTATGGGTAGAGGTATTCCCAAAAACAAAGAGTATTATTTTGATCCTAAAATTGAGAGAACCTTGAGGAGAAGGAGAAAGGAATTGCGAGAGATGGCGAGGATTGGAAATGATTTAGACAGAGTAGATCCTTTACGTCTGAATGGTAGGGATGCTGATATTCCTCGTGTGATAGATGATAGAGACAGACCCATTGGAGAACAAGTAGTGTCTATCTTGGATGATTTTCATCCAAGGATTTTTAGGCCACATATTCAAGCTCAGCATTTCGAGTTAAAACCAGTGATGTTTCAAATGCTACAAACAGTAGGACAGTTCAGTGGATTACCTACTGAAGATCTACAGCTACATTTAAGACTCTTTTTGGGTGTCTGTGATTTATTCAGGCAACAAGGTGTTCCTGAAGATGCCTTAAAACTCAAGTTATTTTCTTATTCATTGCGAGATCGTGCCAAAGCATGGTTAAATACTTTTCTGTCAAGAACGATGGCATCTTGGAATGATCTTTGTCAAAGATTTTTGTTGCGATATAATCCTCCTAATATGAATGCCAAGTTAAGGAATGATATTACAAATTGTATGAAGCTTGGGAGAGATTCAAAGAACTACTTAAAAAATGCCTGATGAATAGTTTCCAACATTGGACACAGATGGAAATATTTTACGAATTAAACGTACTTACAAGATTGGTAGTTGATGCATCTTCCAATGACATGTTGCTAGATAAATCATATAATGAGGCATATGAGATTCTGAAAAGGATAGCCAATAATGATTATCAATATTCAACTACAAGAGTAAAGATAGACAAAAGAGTTGCTGGAGTAATAAAGCTTGATGCAATCACCTCATTAACAGCTTAGGTATCATCCCTAGCTAATATGATTAAAACATTGAAGAGACCAGCTGCAGTGTAGGAAATGAAAGCAACTGAGCTAACATGTGTTTGCTGTAGGGAAGATCATGTTTTTGATGAATGCCCATCGAACCTAGCCTCAGTATATTACATGGGAAATTTCAATTGGAATAATAATCTATATTCCAATACGTATAATCCAGGGTGGAAACAACTTCTAACTTCAACTAGAGTAATCAAGGATTAGGAAATTCCAATAATGTTGCTCAACAGAATGTCACAAGTGCACCACCTGGATATAATCAACCTATGCCACGGAAAAATGTTCAACAAAGTTCGGCATCATCTTCTTCATCTATGGAAGCTCTATTAAAGGAATACATGACCAAGAATAATGCTGTAGTACAGAGTCAATCTGCATCTTTAAGGGCTTTAGAAAATTAAATGGGGTAGATTGTCAATGCATTAAGTTCGAGACCCCAATGAACATTACTGAGTGATACTGAAAATTCAAGATCTCAATGGAAGGAGCATTGCAAGTCCATTACGCTCAAAATTGGTACTCAGCTACCTGGAGTTGTTAATGATGTCGCTGCTGAAGAGGGCAGTTCAAATTTTACACATGGAATGAATTCAGAACCATTCATGGAGAATTCTACAATTGAGAAGATCAAACAAAAAAATGTTAAAGTAGAACCAACTCGTGTTGCCAATAAGAATGCCACAAAAAAGCAACCTCAACAAGTTGAAGGAAGGCCACTGCCACCTTTTCCTTAGCAATTCCAAAAGCCTAAATAAGATTTTCAATTCAAAAAATTCTTGGATCTCCTAAAGTAACTTCATATCAGCATACCATTGGTGGAAGCATTGGAGCAAATGTTGAATTACATTAAGTTCATGAAGGATATCTTGTCAAAGAAGCGGCGATTAGGTGAATTTCAAACTATTGCTCTCACTCAAGGGTGCATAACAATGTTGATGAACAAATTGCCACCAAAACTGAAAGACCCAGGGAGTTTTACTATCCTTTGTTCAGTTGGAAATTATTATGTTGACAACGCATTATGTGATTTAGAAGCAAGTATAAATTTAATGTTTATGTTTGTTTTTAGGAAGTTAGGAATTGGGAAGGCAAGACCCACCACAGTCACGCTGCAGCTAGCATATCGCTCCTATCCGCATCCAAAAGGTAAGATTGAAGATGTGCTGGTAACAGTTGATAAATTTACTTTTTTAGCAGATTTTATTATTCTAGAATGTGAAACTGATAAAGAAGTGTCAATTATTCTTGGGAGACCTTTTCTAGAAATAGGTAGAACACTAATTGGTGTGCAGAAAGGTGAGTTGATAATGAGGGTTAATGACAAACAAATAACTTCTAATATTTTTAATGCCATGAAGTATGTAGATGAAAATGAACAATGTTATGCCATTGGATTTCTCAACTCAGTAGTAGAGGAAGAGCTTGCAAAGTTTTGTCACAGTAATTCTAATGATGATGGAGCTCCATTTAAACTGATTGAAGTAGAAATGACTGGTGAAATTGGTGAAATTTTGGAGACCAAGCAATTTGAGTATCGATAATGGAGGAGTTTAGACTCTTTAGATTTTTCAAATCATTCTTTTAAGCATCCTAGACCTTCCATAGATGACCCTTCTACTTTGGAGTTGAAGCCTTTTCCATTACACTTAAAGTATGCCTACTTGAGAGAAAACAACACTTTTTCAGTAGTCATATTTATTGAAAAAATCTAAAAAAACAATGGGGTGGACAATTACTGATATCAAGGGAATCAATTCTGCTATCTGCATGAATAAGATTTTATTGGAAGATTGCCATGGCAATTCTATTAAGCAATAGAGAAGACTGAACCCCATTATGAATGAATCCATTAAGAAGGAGATTATTAAATGGCTTGATGCTGGAATAATATACCATATTTTCGATAGTTCGTGGGTAAGCCCTGTTCAATGTGTACCCAAGAAAAGGGGTGTCACCGTAGTTAGCACTGACAACAACGAACTCATCTCAACTCGTACAGTCATAGGATGAAGAGTATGCGTGGACTATCATAAGCTTAACAAAGCAACTTGGAAGGGTCATTTTCCTTTGTCGTTTATCGATCAAATGTTAGATAGATTAGTAGGAAAAGTCTTTTATTACTTTTGGGATGGTTATTCAGGGTATAACTAGATTGCCATAGCTCATACTGATCAAGAAAAGAGCACTTCCATATGTCTGTATGGAACCTTTGCTTTTAGACGAATGTCATTTGGGTTGTACAATGCCCCAGCAATATTTCAGTGTTGCATGATGGCAATATTTTCGGATATGGTGGAGAAATTCTTAGAAGTTTTCATGGACGACTTCTCTATGTTTGGTGATACTTTTGAGAGCTGTTTGAAGAATTTGGAGCTAGTTCTTTGTCGCTCTAAAGAAACTAACCTTGTTTTGAATTGGGAGAAATGCCATTTCATGGTTTGTTAAGGCATTTTTCTAGGTCACCAAATTTCATAGCAAGGGATTGCTGTAGGCAAAGCAATGATTGAGGTTATTGAGAAATTGCCACCACCTATTACGGTTAAAGGTATTTGAAGTTTCCTGGGCCATGCAGGATTTTATCGAAGATTTATTAAGGATTTTTAAAGATATCCAAACCCTCATGTGGTTTACTAGAACACAACAAAACCTTCAATTTTGATGAACTTTGCTGAAAGCATTTGAAGAATTAAAAAAACAACTAGTGACAACACCGATTGTCATAGCATCAAATTAGACACTACCTTTTGAACTTATGCACGATGCTAGTGATTTTGCTATAGGAACAGTGTTTGGGTAAAGGAAGGATAAAGTGTTTCATTTTATTTACTATGCAAGCAACACCATAACAGATGCATAGCTGAATTACACAATTACTGAAAATGAGCTATTGGTTATGGTATTTGCATTTGACAAATTCAGATCTTATTTAGTTTGTACCAAAGTTACAGTTTATACGGACCATTCTGCGACTAAGTATTTGGTGACCAAGAAAGATGCCAAGCTAAGTTTAATTTTGTGGATCTTACAGCTGCAGGAATTTGATCTTGAAATTCGAGATAAGAAGGGAATCGAGAATCAATTGGCTGATCACTTGTCGAAAATTGAAGCAGGTAATGAAGATGACAATATTCAACTTATTAAGGAGGATTTTCTAGATGAGCAACTGCTGGTTGCCACGGCATTACCTTGGTATGCCGATATAGTCAATTTCTTAGTAAGTGGATTGCTGCCACTTGAGCTTAACAGTCAAAGGTGAAGGAAATTTCTCCATGATGCAAAGAAATATTATTGGGATGAGTCATTTTTATTCAAACATTGTGCAAATAAAATAATTCAGAGGTGTGTTTTGAATGATAAGATTCAGAGTATTTTACACCACTGTCATTGAGCACCGTGTGGAGGACACTTTGGGGGAAGGTGAACTGCGAAAAAAGTTCTCCAATCTGGCTTTTATTGGCCAAGCACGTTTAAAGATGCTCATGAATTTTGTTAAGCTTGTGATCATTGTCAACAAACTAGGAACTTATCAAAGAGGTATAAAATGTCATTACAAAATATTCTAGAAGTTAAATTGTTTGATGTGTGGGGAATCGACTTTATGGGTCGATTTCCACCCTCTTGGGGTAATATATACATCCTTGTAGCTGTAGATTACATCTCAAAGTGGGTTGAAGCTGTCACTCTCTATGAATGATGTCAAATCGGTACTAAAGTTCCCGCATAAGAATATTTTCACCAGGTTTGGTACTCCTCGTGCTTTGATTAGTGATGAAGGTTCTCATTTTGAATACAAATTAGTTGCTACTTCCTTGAATAGATATGAGGTTAGACATAAAATTGCCAAGGCATATCACCCTCAGACAAATGGACAAGTTGAAGTCTCTAATAAAGAAATTAAGCAAATTTTGGAGAAAGTGGTCAATCCCAACCGCAAAGATTGGTCATCCAGACTGGATGAAGCTTTGTGGACATATCGTACTGCCTTCAAGACACCATTGGGAATGTCGCCTTTCAAGCTTGTATATGAAAAACCTTGCCATTTTCCTATTGAACTGGAACATAAGACATTTTGGGCAATTAAGAAATTGATCATGGATTGGATTAATGTTGGCAATAACCGACTACTAGAGCTGAATGAGATGGAGGAATTCAGGGCGCAAGCTTATGAGAATGCCAAACTATACAAAGAAAGGACAAAGTGATGGCATGATAAGAAGATTTTTCCACATCAATTTGAACCTGGACAACAGGTGCTGTTGTTCAATTCTAGGCTAAAATTGTTTCCTGGAAAATTAAAGTCTCGTTGGTCAGGACCCTTTGAAATAGCTCATGTCTACCCTCATGGAGCTGTGGAGGTCAAAGATGTGAAGATTGGACTTACATTCAAAGTCAATGGACAATGATTGAAGCATTATTGGGGTGCCTCTATAACTCAAGATAAACATTTTATTGCTATTTGAAATGCTTAAGTTTCCACCTCTGCATTAGTTTCTTTGATTTATTCGTTTTTGCTTTATTTGTTTTTCTTTATTTGATTGAGATAATTAAGTTTTTTTCTTTTTTTTTCTTTTGTAGGTATATTAAGGATTGGGCTTGGTAGATTAGTAGTTAGCCTATTAGAAATACTTGCCAGTTTTACTTTATTTACCCCCCGATAAAATTTTTATCTTCCCGCCTAAACTTTCTTTTACCATGTCAGACCATAATTTCAACCTTCTTATTAGGGGTGTGCAAAATTCGGGTAAAATCGAAAAAATTCGGTTAATCGACCGAATTCGGTTAATCGGTCG
>CM025143.1:17134586-17144696 GCA_013467495.1 Gossypium gossypioides | reverse complement strand
GAGCATCCGACCTGAACCCGTCCAAGATCCACGTGTTTCCAAAGGGGAGGGTCTAATTACTACTCAGGCCATTCCGCTTTTTCTCCTTTTTTTAAATTTTGGCCTGTATATTTTTATTTATTTTATTTTTTATCCATTTAATTTTATTTCCTTACAAATCAGTCCCTTGACCCACTAAGGGAATGACACGTGTACTGGTGTTGGGAAAATAACCCTCTGAGTCCCTATACTTTTCTTTTTTTAAATTGATCCATCATGTTCTATTTTTTTATAATTTATACTTTAAATTTTATTATATTTTCAATTTAGTCCCTTATTTAATTCAATTCCTTTATTTTATATTTTTAACTTCTAGTCCTTTTAATTTTATTATTTACGCTTAGCCGCTTTAAATTATGCAATCTTCAATTTCATCTTCGAGTTGTTATTTTGTTTATTTATATTATTATTATGGTATTAATCATGTCATAATTATCATCATCATTAATTAATATTATTATTATTTACTAGCATGATTATTATTATCTTTATTCTTTTATGATTTTTTTTGCTATATTATCATCTCGTTTTTACCCACGTACTATTTTATTTTATTTTTACCATTACCATATTATATAACATGTTTAAATATTCGTTTATTTTCGTACCATGCTCGAATAAATTAATTGGATATTGCGTTAAATGTTGCATTCGTTTTTATACGACACATAAGAAAATAATTAGAATCGAGGCTATGTTCTTTATTTAGGGGATTCGAGAAATTGTGCCTCTAACTTACGGGGTACGACTTTCTCTTCGAACCAAAATAATCGAACGTCTTTTTTAAATTTTTTTAAAAAAGGAAAAAAAACACATAGGATTCAGGTAATCATTAAACGATAAGTATCCTTATTTTCAGGGATTCGAGATGTCGTGCCCTAACTTACGGGACATGACATTTTCTTCTCGGTTGACCTGAAATAAGAGAGCCTTCTACATAAAATTTAATTTAGTTAATGATATGTTAATCATTATGCAGAAGGGGGATCACACTTTAAACTATCTTTGAATTCTCAATTTTCAATACTAAGACATCAAGTAATCAACTAGGTATCAATTTTGGGCGTTATGAGGGTGCTAATCCTTCCTCATATGTAACCGGCTCTTGAACCCACTTCCTGGATTTCGTAGATCGAAAATTATCGTTTAAGTAATTTTAACCTTTTATTAAAATGATTAAATCTCGAGGTGACCCAATCACACCTAATAAAAAGGATTGGTGGTGATCTGTCTTCATTTTAAAATAAAAGTCGAGTTCCAAAAGGTTTTGACAGCTTGGCGACTCCGCTAGGGAATAATAAGAGAGTCAAGTCGCGAGTTGATTATTTTTTGGTCTTTTTGTTGAAAATTACGAAATTAGTTTAAATTGGCAATCCCTTTCTTGCATTTCAACATTCATGTTTTGTTTTGGTGGTAAACAATTATATCTTTGTTAATGATCTCGGGTTACATAGTGATCTAAAACGTATGTTTTTTGGTTTGAGAGTTTCTCTTTGCATATTTTCACCTATATTGCATGGCATAATCGATCCATTTCGCCCTTCTTAAGTGGGAGTGAGAAGCTATTCCTTCCTGAGGCCTTCACCTCCATACAGGATAATGGATCACTTTCGGGATATATTCGTACCTATTTCTTCGATCTGTATAAGCCTATAATGGGTAAGGATTGAAGAATCTTCCAATTCAGGTACCTTTACTTTAGAACCAAACCACATGTAACAAACCCTAAGAGCCTGCCCTAAGTAGAACCATGTCGAACCTTTAGCAGTTACCCAAATAGATTACAAAGAACAAACATTTTTAATTGTTCTTATTTACTTTAATTTGCATTCAAGCTTTATACAAAGTGTACTGACTTGTTTTGTTTTGGCTGTGATCGCATTGCATCTTCATCTTAAAGGAAATGTGTTGATTCGTGTTCAATTACTAAACAAAGAACTTGCCATGGAAAAGGGGTTTCTTTATAAAGTGGAAGACAATACGGTCGTATGAATATGGTCAGAGAAAAAACAACAAGAGAAAGGTGACAGCTTGTCAGAGGGGTATATGTCAAAGCTATGGGATTTCACCTGGATCAATGTGGCTCAAAATAATCTGCAAGAGCTGAAAGAAATATGGGATCAATGGGATGATGAAACAAAACAACTATTCTACCATGATTTACCTTACCTACTCAATGTCAAAGTAGATAAGCATCTATTCTGAGCTCTCACACAGTATTAGGATCCCACTTATAGTTGTTTCACTTTTGGGAACGTAGACATGGTAACCACTATAGAAGAGTATACCATTTTGCTTCATTACCCAAGGATCCAAGTCAATAAAGCCTACTCTAGAGCCACCAACATCTCAACCTTCTTAAAGAGGCTGATGGACATAACTGGGATAAGCGAGCAATAGGTCGCGGCCCGAATTAAGGAAAAAAGGGATAAAAATGCATCACCTAGAAGAGCCTGCGAGACATAATCTTGGTACATCCAGACACAAGAAAAAAGGTCGATGTCTTTGCCTTAGGTATTTATGGGTTATTCATCTTCCCTAAGGTATTAGAACATATACAAGATGTAGCTTTAGATTTGTTTGATCGACTCGACAAAAAGGTCACTCCTGTCCTAGTAATCTTGGTTGAAACCTTCAAGTCTTTGAATGCCTGTCGAAGAGAGGGCGAAGGAATATTTATTGGTTGTGCACAGTTCTTACTAGTTTGGTTCCATAGCCACTTATAGAAGATAGAACAAGTTTCCTACCGAATGTTCTCTTAAAAATATTCCCCATTGAATGAATTTGTGGCTACCTAAAGACAAGAAAACATCTCTGAAGAAAAATGGATGGCAATTTTCCAAAGTCTCAAAGATGAAGATATTAAGTGGCAAGCCCCTTCGATGATTCCCGATGAAATCCTATATCGATGTGGGGACTTAAACTGGGTCCCTTTGCTCGGGATATGGGGAGCTGTCGGATATGCTTCTATACTGGTATTAAGGCAGTACCGATCGAGGCAGTTTATTCCAGCAGCATAAGGGTTGGCCCAATGTGAGTTTGCATATAAGGGTGAAAATTATAAAATGAAGGTCCGTGAAATCTTGAACATATGGAACCAAACTCACAAGATGAAGAAATTTTTCGCAAACCCTATGACAACCCCAGAATATAATTGGTGGTGGAGTAAAAGAATCAATGATAATATCCATTCGCCAAGTCAAGAAAATGTTCAGCTAATAGAAGAACACTTGCAGGTGATCCCGTCAGAATTAGACATTGTGAAGTAAGACTTTGAAAAGAAAAGTTCGAAGCTAGGAAAAAAAATAGAGAAGTTGGAAGAGGAGAAAATTCAGCTGGGGTTAGACTTCAATGTCCAAAAATTAGAAGCCGAAAAAATGAGAAAGGGAAATAATAAGGCTGAAGAGGACTTGAACAGTTTTAAAAACGAACTACTAGAAACTTCACTTCTCAATAAAGACTATTGGATTGGGAAAAATGTCGGGACAATGGTGACAAGAAATCCAAGAAGAGAAGAATAGAGCCGATCATTAGGAGAGAAAGTTCCAAGATACTCGAGTCTGGGAGGATGCTATAAAAGGAGAATTATTAGAATGTCAGGTTGAAAAAACTGGACTGAAAGCTCAGGTAGCGGAGTTGGAAAGGTCATTGCATCAACATCGTAGTCGTAACTCTATGACTGAGTTGAAAGTAAGCCGAGCTAATAATGAAGAGTTGAAAAGGAAGGTAGAAGAAGTTGAGGCTGCACTATAAAATTGTGAACTACGAATTTAGCATCTCGAAGAAAATAGGGAAACAAACAATGAATATTGGAAAGAGCAACTCCAACACTCTCAGGGGCAGGTCAAGATAGAGACCACATTATGAGTGAAGCTTTGGCCCAAGAACGAGAAGTGGCTGACCACTTGCAAACCCTAGCAGCCTGAAATATGAATTAGAGTTGGATCAGGGCTGAGAGTTAGCTTGGCTTCTTAGGAAAGTTAAGGTTATGGACATTAAGGCGAGGCCATATATGTGAAATGTATTCGCCTTATGTAAATAAACTTGTTTTCTAGTAAANTTGTTCTAATGGAATTGAACTAGAATCAATGCCTTTTTGCATGCATCTTTTCCATTCATTAGCAGTACATCTCATTACATTATTAAATTAATGAAAAGTCCCCTAATTAATCAAAGAATTTGTGACAGTTACCCTGTAAACTACCGAGAATTTGTAAACCCGACATCGCTACAGTACTCTTGGTAAAACTAAGGCCATGGATCAAACACTAGAAAGGCTGAAACAAATTCAGAAGGATATGCAAGACCAGTTGCGAGCGCTGGCGCAAGATCAATTAGCTAAGGTGCAACAAGATATGAAAGATCTGATACAGAAATCTCAGAGAAACATAATAAGTCATATGACCTAGTTATTGACCAGAGGAGTTTAAAAAGGGAAGGGCATTGCGATAAACCTCGGGGACGAAAATAAAGATCCTGTGTACCCCCGGGTTTTACCCCAGTACACATCTAAGCTCAACAGGAGATGTATCCACGAGGAGTACTTGTCATTATAAGATCGTAGCAGTACTAGGCTAGCACCTTAGGACTAGTGAATTACCCGGTGGCTTCAGGTTCGAACCTCGGAGACAACTCAACCAACCCTGTTGTTCCAGATTTGGATGATATGACGGAAACAGAGAGGTAAAAGTAGAACTTCCAAAATAGTTGGAAGATCGTTGGAAATGGCTAAAGGAAAAGTTCAGAGCAATAAAAGGCACTGACTTCTTATATGGAGTCGATACCAATGAGTTAAGTTTGGTCCCGGACCTAGTGTTTCCATTAAAATTTAAAACCCTAAAATTTGAGAAATACAATGGGACTAGTTCACCTAAGGCTCATATCACGATGTTTTACAAAAGAATGACAGGATATGTCAATAATGATCAGTTGCTAATCCATTGTTTCCAAGAAAGTTTAATTGGATCGGCTGCAAAATGATATAATCAGCTGAGTCATACCAGGATCAATTCATGGAAGGATTTGGCGTAGGCCTTCATGAAACAGTACAACCATGTGACTGATATGACACATGATAGAATCACGCTACAGAAGTTTTAGGCAATACGCCAAAAGGTGGAGAGATGTGGCAACACAAGTTCAACCACATCTATTGAAAAAGGAAACAATGATGCTCTTTGTCAACACCTTGAAGGCCCCATTCATCAATCATATGCTAGGAAGTGCTACCAAAAGCTTCTCAGATATAGTTATGTCCAGGGAAATGATCGAGAATGCGATAAGAAGCGAGAAGATAGATACAGGAGAAAATGCTAAAAGATCAGCCCCGAGAAAGAAGGAGAATGAGGTAAACACTGGGAGTGTATTCAATGCAAACTATTCAAAGCCAACCATAGTAGCACAGCCTAGGACTATGACAGCCAACTAATAGGGCCCTCTGAGATAGGAATCCAGTTTGAGGCGAAATACAGAAAAAATCCAATTCACGTCTATCCCAATGATGTATGGAGAGCTATACCAGAACCTGTTTAACGCTTACGTAGTATCACGATTTTACCTAAAGCCTATGCAACCTCCATTGCCGAAGTGGTATGACACAATTGTTCAGTGTAAATATTACGCGTGGATAACAAAAAACTCGATCAAAAATTGTATTACCTTCAAAAAATTGATCAAGAGACTTATCAAAATGGGAATCGTAAGGTTTGATGATCCCTCAAGGCCTAATGTGGCTGGAAATCCGCTACCCAATCATCCTAACCAAAGGGTAAACGTAATAATCAAGGATAAGAGCAAGAGGATTAAAACCAATGTTGTGGAAGTGAAGTCCCATTTGAAATGGGTTTGGCAGAAAATGGTAGACGTGGGTTTGGTCACTCGAGATTCAGAAGATGTACCAAAATGAGTAAAAAACTACTGCGAGTTTTATGTTGCAAAACGATACAAGATCTAAAAGTGTGTCGAATTCAGAACTCTAGTACAGAGTTTGATGGACAATAAAGAATTAGAATTTTTTGAAGATATTGAGGATTCAAAGGGGGAGATGTTTGTGCTTCCGAAGAGAGAGCATTAGAGAAAACTTACAAGGTCAACCACCCGGTAGTGGTCATTTCCCAACCAAGAGGCAATGAAGTTGGGTACAAACCACACCAAGAATCATAATCCAAAAACTCGTGGTCTTCCCTTACAAGGATAGCAAGAAGGTCCCATGGAGTTATGATTGTAATGTGATGGTTTTAAGAGGAGAGAACTCAAAAGTCATTTCAGAGGGGATCAGGGATTTTGGTTTCTTCACACAGAGTGGGAAATGCTACGACCCTGCAAATGCAGAAACTGAACCCCTCAAGGAAAAGGCCTTGGTAATCGAACCTAAAAAAGGGAAAGCCGCTAGACCTGAGTCGCCAGTCAACGAGCCAATGATCGAGAACGAAGCTAAAAAATTCTTAAAAGTTTTGAAGCACATCGAGTATAATGAGTAGAGCAATTACACAAACAGTCAGCTCGTATATCAGTGTTAGCCTTGCTTCTATGCTTAGAGACACATCGCAATGCATTAATGAAGGTGCTAAATGAGACTTGCGTCATCAATAACATCTCTGTGAATAAGCTGGATCGTTTGGTCAACAACTTGAGTGCTGACATTTTCATTTTCTTCAACAATGATGAAATACCTTCAAGGGGTATGGGATCAACAAAAGCTCTGCACATCACTACTCGTTGTAAGGGATATACATTGCCTGAAATATTAATTGTGAATAAGTCTGCCCTGAATGTTCTACCTCTGTCTACACTAAATAGGCTATCGGTTGACAGCTCTTAGATGAAGGCATGTCATAACATAGTAAGGGCGTTTGATGGCACAGAAAGGAAAGTAATGGGAGGATCGAAATACCACTCCTAATCGGTCCAAATACATATTAGGTGGAATTTTTGGTAATGGACATCAAGCCCACCTATAACTGTTTATTGGGAAGGCCTTGGATTCATTTAGCAGGGGCACTACCGTCGTCGCTGCATTAAAAGTTAAAATTAGTGACAGAAGGTCGATTGGTCAGGATAAACACCGAGGAGGACATCATTGCATTTGTGACTAATGACGTGCCTTACATAGGAGCAGATGAAGACGTTATAGAATGCAAATTTTATTGCTAAAGGAAGCAAGATCCCCACGCCAAAAGTAACTAAAACCACAAGAATGGGTCTACGATTGATGGTCGGGAAGGGAGTTTTGCTAGGAAGAGGACTTGGGTAATATTTCCAATGAAGGGTTAATGCACCAATATTGACAGATAAACAGGATCGTTTTGGCTTAGGGTACAAGCCAGATGCAAGATAAAAGAGGAATGAACTAAAAAAGAAGTAGGAGAGAAGAAAGGTAAAATTGAGTGGGGTAGAGATCAATTGGTAACCGATGATCTTTCCCCATATATCCGAAACATTAGTGTCAAGAGAAGTCATCTACCTTGGATGAAAAATGATAGAGAAAGAAAGCAAGATAGCCAAGGCTGTGGGAAGAATGTTGGAAATTTTAAGCATCAACACCATATCTAAAAAGGGAACTCAGGAAGGGAACCTATAGAGAATTCGTCCCTACACCCCCTGAAGTGTTTTGAATAACTGGATTGTAGAGGAGATCCTTATCGTTTTTATGACTATTTCAGAGTAATGTTCAGAACATACCTATTGCTCTAAGTCTGGGAGCAATAGTGATCCTTTTGTGAAAAAGTACATGACCACTATCTTCAATTAAAATAATGCATCTTTGTGTCCCACTTGAAAAATATTCTACTATTTTTATTCATATTCATACCACAAAATTAATCATTCTTAAATTCATTTGCTCATTGGGTCTCCTTCTATTCCTATAACAGGTCTCTGGATATCAATGATATTAGCGACACTGCAGCTGACCCGAAACCTCCTTTTGAGCAGGATATGTGCCTAGAAGAACCTCAAGACTTTGAAGATTATCAAGATTGTAACTTGTCTCCTGATCTGCTAAGAATGGTAGAGCAAAATTAGAAACAGATCTTACCTTACAAAGAATCAGTAGAAGTTGTGAGCTTCTGGGATGAAAAAAAAGAAAGAGGTGAAAATCAAAACTTACATCACGACAGAAACAAGGCGAGATCTCGTCTAGTTGCTTCGAGAATTCTAAGATGTCTTTACATGGTCCTATTAAGACATGTCTAGCCTAATTACTGATGTAGTGGTACACAGGCTCCCCATAAAAGAAGAGTGCAAGTTGGTTCCGCAAAAACTTTGAAGGATGAGGTCTGACGTACTGTTGAAGATAAAAGAAGAGGTCAAGAAACAGTTTGACACGGGTTTCCTACAAGTAGTCAAATGTTTAGAGTGGGTAGCTATTATAGTATCCGTCCTTAAGAAATATGGGAAGTGCAAATGTGTGTAGATTATAGAGATTTAAATAAGGCCAGCTCGAAGGACAATTTTCCGTTGCCCCACATCGATACCCTAGTGGACAACCCGAATAAAGTCAATACCATACAGAAGTTACCACCTCCACGTACCCAAAAAGAAGTTCAGGGTTTCTTAAGGAGATTAAATTATATTGCCCAGTTCATTTCACAACTAACCGAGAAATGTGACCCTATATTCTATCTCATTAAGAAACATAATCCATTTGTATGAGATGATGAAATCCAGGAGACCTTCTACAAGGTCCAACATTATTTGTCCAATGCCCTAGTGCTGATGCCACCTAGCCAAGATAAACCATTGACATTATACTTGGTAGTATTTGGAAACTCTATGGGATACATACTAGGCCAACATGATGAGTCGGGAAGGAAATAAAGAGCGGTCCATTACCTCAGCAAGAAGTTTATTAAATGCAAGACAAGATATTTTCCAATCGATAAGCTGCGTTGTGCCTTGATTTGGACCACCCGAGGGCTAAGACAATACATGTTGTACCATACGACTTGACTCATCTCGAAAATGAATCCTCTAAAATATATGATGGAGTCAACCGCAGTGAATGGAAGAATGACTCGATGGTAAATTCTACTCTCTGAATTTGACATAATTTATGTAAACCAGAAGGTAGTAAAAGGGAGTGTAATAGTGGATTTCCTGGCTAGCAAAGCTCTAGAGGATTACAAGCCTTTAAATTTTGATTTCCTGAGTGAAGATCTAGTGCATGTTGCAACCACTGAAGAAGGTGCTCTAAGAGAATATCCCTGGAAACTGAATTTTGATGGTTTCTCAAACGCCATAGGTAACAGAGTTGGGGCAAACATGGTATCTCTAGACGGAGATCATTATCCTTTCACCAGTAAACTGGATTTCGATTGTACAAATAACATGGCGGAATATGAAACGTGTATCATGGGTATCCGTGCAGCTGTAGAATGCAAGATCAAAGTGTTGGAAGTATATGAGGATTCTGCACTAGTAATCTATCAACTCAGTGGTGATTGGGAAACAAGAGATTCCAAGTTGATTGATTATCAAAGGCTGGTTCTCGAGTTAATTAAAAAGTTTGATCATATCACATTTTACTACCTCGCGCGAGATGAAAATTAGATAGTTGATGCCTTGGCTACCCTGGCCTCCATGATTAAAGTAAACAAACAAGGAGGTTTAAAACCCATCCAAATGAGCATTTATGAGGCTCCGGCCCATTTTTACAACATCGAGGAAGGAGAAAGGGATGATCATCCTTGGTACCATGACATATTGCAATATGTAAAGAACCATAAGCACCCTAAGCAAGCAACCGAGTATTATAAAAGGTCGCTAAGGAGGCTAGCTAATGAGTATGTCTTAAATGGAGGGATCTTATACAAAAAAAAAGAAATGATCAGATGTTACTAAGATGTGTGGATGTTGTTGAGACCAAGAAAATCCTGAAAGAAGTTTATACGATCTCAGCCCGGGATGTTTCTATTGAGCTGCCACAGGGGCCTATAACTAGGTCACTAGCTAAGAACTTTAAAGAAGCTTTGGCAAGCTATGTGGATCGATTTTGGAGAGAATAAGAAGCTGATTCCATTCTTCATGAAAGGAGTAACCCAATAGGCATCACTTGCAATTTATTGCAAGTTG
>CM025143.1:17040347-17053087 GCA_013467495.1 Gossypium gossypioides | reverse complement strand
AAGTCTGAAGTTAAAAATGTGTTTCAGTCTTTTTATGCTATGGTGAAAACACAATTTGGTGTGAAAATAAAAGTATTTTAGAGTGATAATTGTGGGGAGTTTTTTAGTAACCTATTAGGTGTTTTCTTAACCAAACATAAAATAGTCCACCAAAGTTCTTGTACAAATACACCACAACAAAATAGGATTGCAAAAAGAAAAAACCGACATATTTTGGAAGTAATTAGAGCCTTGATGTTCACTAGTTAGGTACCACATTATCTTTGGGGCGAAGCCTTATTAACAGCTACATATGTTATTAATAGAATGCCCAGTAAAACTCTAAACTATAGAACTCCTTTTTGTCTCTTTAAAGATAACTTTCATAACTCTAAATTGATCACATATTTATCCCTCTGAGTTTTTGGGTGTAGTATTTTTGTTCATCTTCACAACCAAGGTAAACTAGATCCTAGAGCAAAAAAATGTGTCGTTGTTGGCTATGCTTCTAATAAAAAGGGTTACAAATGTTATGATCCAATTGATAGGAAGATTAATATTACCATGGATGTCACATTTTTTAAAACGCAATCTTATTTTGATTCTAATCTTCAGGGAGGGAATTATAGTAAGGAAGATTCTATATTTGATCAAGAAAAGACTAGAAATATACAACATAGGGATTCTAATAATGGGGAAGGCGAATTTATGATTAACACAGAAAATAATGATGTTAATGTTGTTAATAAAAAAGAGTATGAAGGTGTAGAGTCTGATGATAAGAATAAAGAACAAACAAAGGAGTTAATTGTTTACTCAAGAAGAAATTGAAATCAAGAAAGTGGAATCCACCAGATTCATAACTAAGAATTCGACCTGCAAGATCTTGTCAAAAGTCCAGGTAAAGCTCATAATCTAGCCAATGAATTTTCTAATTTAGATATTCCAATTGCTAAAAAAAAATGTGCTAGAAATATTTTTAAATATCCCATGTCTAACTTTGTATCCTATAAAGCCTTGTCTTTGACATTCTTAGCCTTTGTTTCGTGTCTCAATACTGTGAAAATACCAAAAAATGTGAAATATGCTTTATAGGTTCTTGAGTGGAAGGAGGCTATTCTAGAGGAGATGCACGCTCTTGAAAAAGTAGGTACATGGGAAACAGTGGAATTACCTATAGGGAAAAAAATAGTGGGCTATAAATAGGTGTTCACAACCAAATTCAAACCAGATGGATCTTTAGATAGATACAAAGCCCGGTTGGTGCCTAAAGGGTACACTCAAACATACGGGATAGATTATCTGGAAACATTTACTCCGTAGCCAAATTAAATTTCGTTAGAGTTCTTTTATCAATTGCTATTAATCTTGATTGGTCTTTACAGCAGCTAGATGTGAAGATTGCTTTCCTAAATGGGAAACTTAAAGAAGAAGTTTACATGGATCATTCTCCAGGTTTTGAAGAAAACTTTAGAACTCAAGTATGTAAACTCAAAAAATCTTTGTATAGTCTAAAGCAGTCTCCTAGAGCTTGGTTTGAACGGTTCACTGAAGTTGTTAAAAAATAAGGTTACTTATAAGGGCAAGCTGATCACACAATATTCTATCGACATTCACAAAAAGGTAGAATAGTAGTTATTATAGTTTATGTCGATGATATCATTCTTACAGGAGTTTATATGGATGAAATAAGGCGTCTCAAGGAGCATTTAGCATTGAAGTTTGAGATCAAAGAATTGGGTCCTTTGAAAAACTTTCTTGGAATGGAAGTTGCTCAATTAAAGAAGGGTCTTATGATCTCTCAGAAAAATATGTGATTGATCTTTTAAAAGAGGCTGGGATGAGTGGTTGCTGCCCACCTGACACACTAATTGATCCAAATGTAAATTCAGAAATAAAGAAGGTCAATTAGTTGATAAAGGGAAATACCAAAGATTAGTTGGTAAGTTAATTTATTTATCACATGCAAGGCTAGACATAGCTGTTGCAGTAAGCTTAGTGAGTCAATTTATGCATTCCCCAATAGAGGAACATGAAAAAGCAGTGTTTCAGATTCTAAGATACTTGAAGAGTTCACCTGGAAAAGGCTTATTCTTCAAGAAATCTGAACAAAGAGGAATTGAAGCTTATATAGATGCAGATTGGGCAGGGTCAATAACAGATAAAAGATCTACATCAGGATACTGTGCATTTGTTTGGGGAAACCTTATGACTTGGCGAAGCAAAAAACAAAGTGTTGTAGCAAGAAGTAGTGCAGAGGCTGAGTTTAGATCAATGACTTGAGGAATTTGTGAAATGATGTGGTTAAAAAAAATTATAGAAGAGCTGAGGAAACTAATAAGTTCACCAATGAAGTTGTACTGTGATAGCAAAGCTGCCATTAGTATTGCTTACAACCCAGTCCAGCATGTTACAACTAAACATGTTGAGATTGATAGACACTTTATCAAGGAGAAAATTGAAGAAGGCCAAGTGTGCATGCCGTTTGTTCCTTCAAAACAACAGATTGCTNACATACTCACCAAAGGGCTCTCTAAGACAAGCTTTGATTTTCTTGTAAGCAAGTTGGGCATGATTGATATATATGCTCCAACTTGAGGGAGGGTGTTGAAATATGTCAAACCCATATATTTTGGTAATATATTTTAAATGTAGATAAATCTTATTTAGGTAGATAAGTTTTATTCATATTTTAGGAATATTTTATTTTATCTTTTAGTAGTTTCTTCGAATAATGGAATTATTTTCCCTTATGTTTTAGTAGTTTATTAGAATAAGGGAATTATTTTCCAATTAGGATTAGGACTTTTTTCTTTATTTAAGTTCAGTTCTTTATTTTATAAAATATAGAACAGTTTTATTAAAAGCTCTCTTGAAAACTTTCATTAAGGAGTTACATGAATTGTTTAATTAATGAGTAAATAAGAATGTTAAATGAAAATTAATTTTGAATTTGTCAAAATTGATCCTAAACCTTATAGTCAATCAAATCAGCACAAATAAGAGGCAAAGGATAGGTAGGAAATTCCATGTGTACTTACTAAGTTTCAAGCTTACCGCGTTAGTTGTTTAAACACGTAGGTGAAAACCTTCCAAGAAGATTGAACTTGTGACTTGGAGGCATCACATCACTACTTGAAGAGTGTCTAGGTTGAACTTATGGTATTGTACTAAAATTTGTTAGTTATGGCATGTACATAAGGGCTTAGACCTTTTAAGGAATTGTGTTTATGATTCTAAGTGAAACATACATTTAAACATACGATTTGTAAGTTGAATATTGGCTTTGAACTACCTCAAACTTGTTTTTGTGTCAAATGATTTTTTAATTGTCATTTGAATGTGTTTAAATTGATCTAGAACTTCTTGATATGTTTTGGTAGTATTTAGGGATGATTTATAGTGTTTTTAGACCAATTTTTTGTTCCAAGGGTCCTGCTTCCAGAACTTTTACTTAAAAGTATCGAAACCTTGTAAGTCAGTAGTTAAAAAGCTACAATAAAGGACCTAAATTTCGATACATTGCTCATATGTATCAGTACATAGCCTTATGTATCTGACATAGTGGTAGTGTATTGATACTTAGCTCCCTAGGTAGTGCCACTGCACTATTTTGAGTGTTTTAGGCCCATCGAAGGTCATCGGACACCCATACTCACTCACAAAATGTATTTAAATAATTTTGAACTAATTTTCAAGACATCAAAATTATGTTACATAAATTTTAAGATTTATTGAATTGTTTCAAAGTTTGATTTCTTGAGGGGTTTTGAGTCTTTCACTATGATATATGCACGAGACTTGTCCCCATCAGTATTTGATGGCTTAAAATATTTTCAAATTACATTTAAATCTTATAAATGTGGCCAACTTCTTTTAAGGAACAAGAATATGTCATGAAAAGGCCATTTTTATAAAACTTCAATTTCGTATAAGCTTGAAAGTATTATTGTAGCATCTCATATTTGTACCAATCGTCGGTATGGGTAAGGGGTGTTAAACCCACACATTTATACAAGGTGAGACTCAAACCTATGATCCTAAAATTCTTATGTCTTTAACCTTGTTACTAAGCTAAGGCCTCATTGGTGATGGCCTAATAGTTTTAGACATAAAAAATCCCAATTACTATGTTGTTTGATTTATCCATGATTTTTTAAGAGGTTTTAAGTAGAATACAAATCACCAATGATACATGTTTGATAAATTAGAATCAGAATCAACTCATTACAAAAGTGCAAAGACCAGTAGTTCAAAACAAATTTGGATGGGTCACACAAGTTATAATGACCCAAAATTTCAAGCATTAGATCATGAACTATTGTAAGATAGTTTTTAGTGAAATTTGAGAAAATCCACATATGAGTCAGATAAAGGGGTTTCATAAGGAATTAAATTGATATAGGAGATGGAAATCAATATTGTGGATGTGAAAATATGTAAAAAGATAGAATTGTAAATTTTTAAAAGTTGGAGGACAAAAATACAGTTTGACCAAAAGGAGATAATGTGAATTATTATTGATTATTTGAAATGGAAATAACTTGGAATATGTAGTGGTGTGATGAAAAGAACTTTTGGCCCAAATGGAAAACAATTTTAAAGTACATTGACTAAATTACAAATTTCTCAATTTCACGAAAGAATAGTAAAAGTGTAATTTTTACTGTCCAAGGACTTTTATTAAAGGCTAAATGTGAATTATGAGATTTGAGTTTGATAAATGTTTATTTGTTGTAAAGAAAGTGAAATAAGAGGTGAAAATGACAATAATGGTAATTTAACTTGGATATTTGATATTTTGATGAGATATTTGATTTATAGAATAAACTTGAACCATTGGATGTTAATAAAATGATGAGTTGGATTGTGGACCACAACTTAAGTTTGACTTTGAGATATTTTTAATCGGTATGTTAAATGGGATAAAAGAAATGGGGGAAAAGGGGGGAAATCACCCACCTTCGCCCTTGAATCAGTTGTTGTTCTCCATAGAGGGGAGAAAACTTCTGTCCTCCCATTTTTGATCTTTTCTTCAAATCTCACCGAAAAATCAATCACCCAAACCTTGTATTCTTGCTAAAATCAACAAGAAAACTCATCTTCAAGCTTAAATCCACCTTCATATCCTCCATTTTAACTATTTTTGCATGGGTATTGAGAGATAAAGCTACAATAATGTAAGAAATTGATAGGGGGCAACGGAACAAGATTGTATTTAAGTTGTTTGACTAAAAAAAAGTTGACTCTGATTTGAAAGAAGAAACAAAGAAAACGAAATCAATTAAAAAAAATTCAAGAATAAAAAAATAATAAAGATTCAAAACATATATAAATAATGAAAACGAAAATAAAAAGATGGAAGATGGATCGAATAAACTGATGGACATGGATAGAAGATAGTTGTCTAACTGAACTCTTTGAAATATAAACCCAACAATTTCAATTAATGACTCTAATCAACCCTCCAAAAAATAATCATTGGAAAATTGAAGGATAAAGAATGAATTCCTACGACTTTTTGAAGAAAATTGAGAAGAAAAATTGCTTCTAAAAAATTTTAAAAAAAAGAAGCAATCTTGCATGCAAGAAATTAATTCCAAAAGTTGAAAATTTTATTAATGAAGAATCAATGCCTTCAATGAATAATGAAGAGGCCTTTACATAAACTGACTAATTATATCCAAATAAAACTCTCAAGTATAATGAAACTTTAATTAATCTAAATAAGTAGTTTTAGTAGAACTAAACTTTCTTGTTGACTAAGAAACATAAAACTCTCAAACAACTTTAAATACTTAACAAAATCCTAAATTCATAATAAAATAATAAAATCTAATGGATACAATATTTGGCTCATATATAATCAAAATTAATCATTAAACTCTAACCCAATATTATTTCAACTTGAATTAAAACCCGAAACCCGTAATTTTCCATAATAATCCTGTCCAAAAATTATGCTTGCATCTTCAGTAAAATGATCATAACTTGAGCTTTCAAACTCTAAATCAAGTTATTCAAAGTGAGTTTCGAAGCTAAGAGATAGATATTCAAACTCTACGAATACATTCAGCCCAAAAATATTTTAATCCCATCCAAAAATTCATCACAAGTCGATTGAACTTCCAAATTTGAAAATTGGCAACTTGGTTGAATTGACTTTAATAAATTTCACTCAATCCTTGTACGTATCAGAAATGGTGTTTTCATCTCTCATAGCTTGATGTTTAAGTTTGGTTTCTATAAGAAAGCTTGGAAAGCTTACGTGCTAATATTTTGTTATGTTTTTATGTATGAGAAAAGTGAAGAAATAATGAGAAATGAAAATTCAAGCTAGTATGTGGATAGATTCAAGTGCTTGGAAGCTTGATTTTGAGTATATGTGTGTCCAAAAGGTAAGTACCCTTGGTTTTCTTAACTCTTCCATTACTGTTATAGTTATCACTTTGAATAATTAATTGATAATAAATAGATGAAGTAAGATATATGTGTTGAATACATGGAAACATGACTTAAAGTGTTAAAATGAATAGTTAATTTGATTTTGTTGTTATTAATAAAGCTTAGCTTAAGTTAAGTAGAAACGAGTTAAGAAAGTGATATGAGAAATTTTAAGGCTATGGTATAATGTGAAAATTAATGATATGATATGAAAAGTGACGAATTACCATGAAATAATAAATTGTAGCAAATTGTTTCATTAAAATAAATATCGGTAAAAATAGAAAAGTGAAGAAATGGAATAAATAAATGTGATACGAAAGAGTTTAATTGAATATTGGCTTTGAATATAATGTATAATTGTGCACAAGTGATGCATGAGAACTTATCAAATCTTGACTAAAGTACTTACAAATGCATGAATGTGAATTTAATGATTTATTTCACCTATGTGATATGTGAACTAATGAAAAGTGTATGAAGTTACATTGAATGGCATGTGTATATGTGAAAGGGAATTTCCATGTGAAAATGATGTGTAACAAGAATTTGATAATGTTTATTTGATTTTATAAGTAAATTGTCCTTGTAAACATAGTGAAATTGTTAGGGTACAATTTATTCCATGTGCATTTTGGAATGGTGATATGATGCCGTATGGCATAACACTTCTGTACACTTTAGGCCTTTATGCATTTGGTGTGTTAGGCAGGTTGCACAATTAGTGCAATATGTGTGGTGTGATCGGTTTGAATCTTGATTATTCGAGTCTAATTCACTAGAGTTTACTAAAGGCTAAGTGTTTATAATTGTTTTTAATTAAACTTATAAGGGACATGGATAAATTGACATGGTTTGTAAGTGAATGAAATGAATAATTGATTATGAGTGGACTTACGTGTAACTATTGATGTTAAGAATAAGTAAAATTAATAAACCAAGAAATGAACATTGAAATGCCATGTGATTAATAATTAGGAAGAATCAAAATGATACATAAATAAGCTATTAATGGACTAGGGTAAGATAGGACAGTCCTTGTGTACTTACTATGTTCTTTGAACCTAACACATTAGTGGTTTAAACGTGTCGGCAGAAGAACTTTTTGAGAAGTTAGAGACAATATAAATGAAGGACACATCACCACACGAGGACTGAAGGGATTAAGAAATTTAATTTGCATTACATGTATTAGAAAAGTTTTGAAGTGGCATGTATATAGACTAAGAGTAATCCTTATTGATCTTGTAAATTTTATAGAGTTTTTCTGAAATTTGCAATGTTCTTAGCTCCCATAAATTAAGCCTTTTCAGAGTAATTTTGATTTGATTATGTTTTAAAGATGAATGTGTGCTCAAATGAGTTTTCATATTGGTTTGAAATGAATTGAAACTATTTTGTATGATTTGAGGATGTTTGGAATGTTTTAAAATGTATTTTAGTCAAAATTTCAACTTTAGGGGTCTAAGTATCAGAACATGACTTGGTTGCATCAGTACAACCAAGTCAGTAGCTAAAATGCTATAGTAATGAGCAGAGGTACCGATTCCTTGAGAAAGGGTATTGATACCTCTGCCCCTACACCATTATAGTTTTGTCAAGAAATCGTATAAATGATTTGAAAAGTGTTTTAAGACCTTGGAAATGATTCTTTAGTGAACCAAAGTGGAATATGACCTGATTTTTAAGAGAATACTTTATTGTTCTATATTCGAAAGCGTGTATTCTAAGTTAGTTGAACATCCAAAACCCAGTTTTATGTTTTTACCTCTTTCTAATTCTTGGAAATTGATTTGACTAAGGTTTAAAATGTGGATTCATTGGATGTTCAAAATCCTTTAAATTTATTTTATGATATATTCCACAAAAAAAATGTAAGTACGGGCGTTTTGTCGATGTAACATCACTTGTTCGTATAGCTTGTCGGTGTAGGTAAGACTTGTTATACATTGTGAGACTTAAATTCAAAACCATCTAGGGAAGAACCTATATAGGTAATTTGCATATGGTAAGACTTAAACTTGAGAGATAAAAGATGTTTTTAATTAATGATGATGTAATATTATGTTATTTATATTTTGAATTTTTTTTTATCAAAATAAATTTTTTATACTTTTAATTGTCAAATTTCAAGAATCAAAATTCTAAGTTGTATGTAAAAAAAATTGACAAGGCAGATCGTTTGATAGGATGTTTAGCATGAAAATGTGACAATTTTATAATTGAGATTCTATACAAAGGAAGAAAGTTTTCCTTTTCTGAAGTTGAATGAAGTAAAGGAAATTAAAAGATGAATAATTGCATTAGAAGTTAAATAAGTTGACAAATATAAAACATGTTGAACAAAGATGATAAGGAGAATGATATATAGAAGAAAAGCAATAAGATTGAGAAAATTTTAATTTTTTGTAATATTATTAGTGTTGATGCATTGGATCAACAGTTGGTGAAAAGGGATGGGGTGCGTGGGTTTATTTTCCAAGAGTAGAGAACCAGAAAACAGACAAGAAGAATGAGCCTCTCCAATTTGGGGTTAGGGTTTCCTTTTATTATATCGGGTCGTTTTTATTATCTTATAATTATATAACATGTTTGAAGAAGAGTTATAAAGTGACTTTTCTGAGACAAACTTACACTTATAGCGTGTTTAATTTGGGGCGTACTATATAAGTTTTAACTTGAAACTTTATTGAACAAATTTTGTTGTCTGATAATGTAGGACAGGAGTCAAGAATTGTAATGCAGAATACTGTGAACTGTATTTCCTGTAAGAAAAAAATTGTAGACTAGCAGACTCAGAGAAGATTATTCGATATCAATTTTGATATTAAATTAGCAAGCCATTCGAAGGTTGTGGTAGTAAATCATCGTGCCTTCGTAATATTAATTGCGATATTAAATCAGCAAGTTGTATGAGGCTGCAATCTTAAATCAGCTAACTCAAATAATTGAATGTTGCGATTTTAACTCAGCTAACCTTTATAATATGTGCTAGGAACGTAAGTCCACGAGCTGTTTTAGAGGCCGTGACATTAAATTAGCAAGCCTTTAGAATATCAATCGGGAAATAGGTTCGCTAATTATTTTGGAGGCTCTGGTTTTTCACCTGTGGGAGTTTTGCTCACGCTAACTGTGTTGAAGGTTGCGGCTCTTCACCTGCGAACCTTAATAAGACAGTTGGGAGCTTTGCTCTCGCTAACTGTGCTGGAGGTTGCGACTCTTCACCTGCGAGCCTTAATATGATAGTTGAGAGCTTTGTTTTCGCTAGCTGTGTTAGAGGCTACGAATCTTCACCTGCGAGCCTTAATATGACAGCTAGGAGCTTTGCTCTCACTAACTATGTTAGAGGCTGTGGTTTTTCACCTGCCAGCCTTAATAAGACAGCTGGAAGCTTTGCTCTCGCTAACTGTGTTGGAGGCTGCGACTTTTCACCTACGAACGTTACTATGACAGATGGGAGTTTTGCTCTCACTAACTGTGTTGGAGGCTACGGTTCTTCACCTGCGAGAGTTTTTCTCACACTAACTGTGTTGAAGGCTGCGGTTCTTCACCTGCGGGAGCTTTGCTCACACTAACTGTGTTCGAGGTTGCGGCTTTTCACCTACGAGCCTTAATATGACAATTGGGAGCTTTGCTCTTGATAACTATGTTGGAGGCTATGGCTTTTCACCTACAAGCCTTAATATGATAGCTGAGAGCTTTGCTCTCGCTAACTGTGTTGAAGGCTACGGCTCTTCACATGCGAGCCTTAATATGATAGCTAGGAGTGTAACACCCCTAGCCCGTATTCGTCGCTGGAACAGGGTTACAAAGTATTACCAGGGTTTACGGATCAATCAGACAAAAATTTTAAATGTTTCATTACATATCAATATTCATAATAAAACCAATCAAAATCATATATATTGTCCCTTAAACGAGCCCTCAATACCCAAAATACATATTAGAAACAAGTTAGGACTAAATTGGAAACTCGAAATTTTTTTTAGAAATATTTAAAATAGGGACACATGCCCGTGTCTCAGGCCGTGTGGGCATTCGAAATAGGGACACATGGTCGTGTCCAGCCCGTGTCCATACCCGTGTAACTCTCTAACTTGGGTCACATGGCCAAGTCACACACCCATGTGCTAGACCGTGTGAGCATACTACTTGTATTCTTAAAATAATACAGGGGACACACGACTGTGTCACTTGACTATGTATCACACATGGCTGAGACACACGTCCGTGTCTCTACTTGTGTGGACGAAAATAGGTCATTTTCTAAGCCACATTTCTCACCCAAATTAACACCAACCTAGCCTCAACAAATTGCACATCAACAAGCCATAACAAGTCATTCAACACAAGCTAAAATCAAGTCTTAAACATGTATTATCACCACATACAACTAATAAACCCTTAGGCACCTCAAATGACAACTTAGAAAAATGTCAACCAAGTATCTAACCTTACCTAATTAGTTTATCTCACCAAGTTACCAAAGTTCACTATAACACAATTACATACATGCATATATCACTTATACTAACATCACAATCATGCCTTAATTTCATACTAATATGTGAGTTGGTTATATAAACAAAATATTATTCATAAGTTAAACATTGACTAAGTCCGTACGAAAGCCTATACATGCCATATAAACCATATTGAACGTTTCAAAAACTACCGAGATAAGCTGGATAGTGTGACTTGAGTGTTGATTCGATCGTCCAACCTTCTGAAAATATACAAAGACATTAAACAATACAAATAAGATTAATGAAGCTTAGTAAGTTCAACGGGTTAAATAAGAATCTTATCGAACTATAACAAGTCAAATAAATAAAATCATTCATGTCAACTTCCTGTCATTCACAACTTCAATTGATAAATACACCCGTATTCAAATCAATACAAAATAAATAACATGTCTTTCAAATTCATTAAATAAATCAACTTACCGAAATTTTTTCCATTCGAAGAAAGACTTACCGATAAGAGTACATCGTTAACAGGAGCTCATAAGAGCTAGTCCATCTAAATATGCCAACAGAAGCTCGTAAGAGCTAGTTCACCCAATTACGCCAAACAAAAAGTAAAACACGAGAGTTCGTAACAAATGCTGAACCCCGGTTTACTTGGGTAAAATGCTAATATCTCCCTCCAATACCATCATACGCCAAATTACGATTGTATTTAAATCTCGCGTTCCATTCAAACCGAATATCCAATTCAATGTTTCCAACAAGAGATTAAATGCATAATACCATTCGTCAAATTTATACAAATATTAAATTTTAACCATACGAATTTACCTAGATTGAATTGTAATAATTGTAGAAGTTCAGGGACTATTCTGTTGTTTTTCCTTTTTCACGAGTATCTACGGGATCTTGATCTAAAATATAAAATTATTCATTTATTAGAATATATTCTATTTCCAACTCATTTTACAATTAATACCCTCTTATTTTTTTAATTTACACAATTACCCCAAGCTTTTATAATTTTTGCAATTTAATCCCTTAATTAGTTAATCTATCAAATTAACTAATTTTCTCAAATGATAATATATCCAAATATTCTAGGCCTTCATACAGCCTTTAATAAACCAAAAATTCACTGTTAAACCCAAATATTTTAACCTTTTCACAATTTAATCCTAAAATCAATATTTAACAAAATCACTTTATAAAATCATCATACAACAAAATCAAAGCTCTAAATCTATTTTATTCATCAAAAACATCTAATATTAATTAATGGAAACTTCCAAAATTTTTTAATAAAATAAAAAAAAGGTATGTTTTAGTTAGACCTAATTGCAACAATCTCAAAAGCATAAAAATTATAAGAAACGGGTAAAAATTGAACTCACATTAAGCAAAAATTGAAGAACCAGCTTAAAAATTTCTCCCCTATGACAGTTTAGGCCGAAACAAGAAGAATAATGCATAAAAATAACTTCCAAAATTCAATTGGTTTTATTTTACTTTCAAATAAATTACCATTTTGCCATTCAATGGCTTTATTTAATTATTTTACCTTATTATGCCACCTCATCTTTTAATTTAGGTTTATTTATTACTTAAGTCCTTCCTCATTTATTAATCAAGCCATTTAATCACTTAAATATTATAATTAGCAAGTTTTGCACCCTTTTCAATTTAGTCCTTTTTAATTAATTAACTATCGAAATGTTAAAATTTTTCAACGAAACTCTAATATCATCTTAATGACACTCCGTAAATATTTATAAAAATATTTATAGCTCAGTTTATAGAAACAAGGTCCCGAGACCTCACTTTCTAAAACTACTTGACCTAATG
>CM025143.1:16943742-16958779 GCA_013467495.1 Gossypium gossypioides | reverse complement strand
TGTTTTTCACCCTTTTTCCACTGTTCACACCATTGAAGAGAAACCAAGCTTTCAACCAAGCTTTATTCTTCAAATTGGTAAGCCAATTTTAGTTTATTTCGTGTAGTTTTTTTTTATGTTTTTCAAATACTTGAAGCCTTATTTAGCTAACCTAGGGATTTTATCGTAAAAATGTTAAAGTTTTGAAATGTTTAAATTTATGAATTTTGAAGCTTTTGGTGTTAAATGGTTTTATTGTAAGCTTAGATGTGATACATGACTAATTTGTAAAGTGAAATTTGCTAGTTTTGAGTATAGGGACTAAAATGGAATTATTTTGAAATTGATATAAAGTTTATGTAATTATTAATTCTAAAGGGTTATAGAAGAATGAAATTTAAAATGGGTTGAAAAATGAAGCTTTAATGTCAAAGTTATGGTAATTTTGATTTTAGGGACTAAATTGAAGAAAATGTGAAACTTTATGGAAATTTTAAAAAGTGAAATTTAAATGTCATATGCATAGAATAATGTGTTATAAGGTAATTGAAACCAATAAATTGAAATGAATTACTATATAGATCAAAATTTGAATCAACCAGTAGATGATTGAGCAAAAATGAAAATTACAAATGAGCCCTTGAAACTTCGCTTTGCTTACCATCTTTTTTACTAGGTAAGTTCATATAACATTTTTATATTTGATTGTTATATGTAATTTGAATTATAAATTGTATACGTGAATATATAATTTGAGTCGTTTATAGAACGGTACAAAACTTTTATATTTGGATTGATTTGTAAGGAAATGTTTACCTAATTGCACTCCGGTGCCTCGATTACACTTTCATGCCCCTGATTGCACTTTGGTGCCCTTGATCACACTCCGATGCCCCTGATTGCACTTTTGTGCCCCTGATTGCACATTCGTACCCTTGGTTTGGACTCTCGTGCCCATGTATGCACTTTGATGCCCCTGCTTGTTTTACCGATGTTCCTTAAGATAAATGAATGGTAATAGATAAATGATTTTGATATGGAATAATACGTACATGTAAATGGCTGAATTTGTATCGACCTTGGTATATTATTAAGGTACTGGGTTACAATAGAGTTAAATGTACTTGAATTGTATAAGAAGTGAACATATGATCTTATCTTGTGGAAATGTATTGCCATAATTAGGTTTACTTTTATTTTTATTTTGATATGGAAGAAAACACGGTTTATTTTTATTTTATTTTTCTTCTTCTTCTTCGTTCTCATCTCCCTCTCTTCTCACTTTAGATTTACTTTTCTTTTCTTGAGTCTTCCTACTTCGTCGTTTTGTTCCTGCACCGTATTCGTCTTCAGTCATTGTGGTTCATCGGTGGGGTTAGGTGCTTATCTCGCAAATCAGGTGTGGGATTCATAACTCTTTTAGTTTATTTGTGAATTGAGGATCCAATTTGGTGGTTTTTTTATTTCGTGTGTGTTGGGAATTTTTCCCTTTATTGTTGAATTTTCAGCCTGTTCTGTGGAATTTAACACTCTTTGTGTGTTAGGAAACGAACCTTTTGAAAGGTCGATTAATGTGGTGATGGCTAGAAATTGGGTGTGATATTGATATGCTTTTGGGTTGTTAAGGTTTGGAGCTCATTTTGACGTTGTAAAATCGAGTTTCTGGCTAATTTCGGGGTGGTTTTGTGACCACATGGGAGGTCCACACGGCCATGTGCAATTGGGAATTTAGGGTTTTTGATGATTTTTTGTGCCACAAGGCCTGGCCATACGGGTGTGTGAGATCTTTACACAACCGTGTCTCCTCTGCTATTAATTTTTAGCACTTTTGGACAGTGAGTTACACGGGCTGCTCACATGGGCGTATGTCCCCTCCACACGGGCATGTGTGGCCATCACATGGGTGTGTAGACCCCCACATGGCATGGGCACTTGCACACGGCTGTGTGGTCTTATGTCGCCAATTTTTGTACTGTGTCTATTTTTGACTTGTTTGTGATCCTGTGTGTTCCAACCCACGGTTAGGCCTTAGCAAGGGTGGTTGGGACTCTGCTTTGGCTCCGACATATCTATTATATGCAATCGTTGCATTAGTTAAGTGACTCATTAATGTGATATTGCCTAATAAATGAGTATCTGCTTCACTAGTTAAGTAATGTGGGTGTGTGTGTGACTGTCTGAAAACTGTGTACATCAATTCTGTAATTGATTGACTGATTACGAGCTTCTGCGTCTGTGTAATTGTCAGTTTTTGGTGTGCATTCTTGCATTTGCAATATGATTTTGGGTTTGGGATATGAAGAGAAGGAAGTTTGATCTGATTTGGCAATTTCAACTGCAATACAGATGTATAGCGGTTTACCACACAATATGATACTTCTGACAGCTCACCTGCATACTTTTATTTACGTGGCTTTGTTCCACATGCATGGTGTGTAGGGTTGGATGGGCCTTTCAAGGTCCTATGTGCTGTGTAGGGCTGGTTGAGTTTCTTATAACTCATTTGTAGTGTGAATGAGGGACGAAAAGGTGTTTAGCTGGATGGGTGGGGTTCAGGTTGATGCATTTGTTCCGCATTTTTTCTATCTGTCTGATTGCGAGATTAACGGTATATAGATCGATGTGTTCAGTACTAATGGTTCTGTTTTGGTTGTGATGAATATTTGGATATCAGATTCCCATTTTTATTTTTTTAATTGTAGCATTTAATTTTCGTTTTTCTATCGTTTCGATCTCACACTGAGCTCGTGTAGCTCACCCCCCTCAGTTTCCCCTTTTCAGGTATTTTCGAATGTTGTTGCTGGACTCGGCACGTTGGAGGTCTTGAATAGCCACATTTAGAATCAACTTTAAAAGTATTTTTATAAATTCTGCATTTATAAATAAATGGTTTGAACTGTAAATTTTATATTGAATATTGTGGTATGAATTTTGGGTTTTACGCACGTAAGCGTCTTTTAGGCTGAAATTTTTATAATATCGGGATTTTACAACAGAGAGTTTTACGTAATTTAAATACTGTTTGTTTTCTAGATGGTTAAAATAAAATTTTTCCTACGATCACTTCGGAGAGGTGTTAGAGAAAGTCTTCGAGGCTAGTTTAGAGAGGAATAGGGAGTTAGTTCAAGGTAGGTGTGTGGAATATGGAAAGAAAAGGGATCGTAGTCTTTTGAGGTTGGAGCCTTGGTCTGCGAAGCGTATAAGAATGCATTTGGTGTTAGTAAAGGTTATGCGGATGGTTTTGGTAATGGGGCAAGTGTATCAGTTTGTGGGCACTGTAAAAAGCGCCATTCGGGTGACTGTTGGAAGAAGTTGGGAGCGTGTCTTAGATGCGGGTCCACGGAACATCGAATTAGGGAGTGTCCGCGATGACATTGAGACAAGTATGATTGTAGGTTGTAGTGATTTTGTGTGTTATTTGTGGGAATGACATTGATTGCTTATTCGCTGGATAACGTTTGTGTTTGTGATGAACAAATATGTATTTGCTTCAATGACTAAGTGTTCTGGTTGTGTGTTTGAGGTTTTAGGTTCGAGTGTTCGTGTATGTAAGTACGTTGATCTAGTTTAGAGGTTAGATTTTCAGATTATGGGTGTGAGATTTAAATGTTTGGTACGGTAGCGCTTCGTGATTAGAGTGTGCAGCGGGAGCATATTGGTAGAGTTTGTGTTAGACAACTATTCTATTAGTGGGAAATCTCGGGGACGAAATTTCTTTAAGGAGGGGTGAGTTGTAATACCCTAGAATATGGGGTTGGAAGTTTTGAGATTTGTAGCTAGGGCCAGTGGCTAGATTAGACAATTGGGTTTGTCGTTGTGTTTTAATGTCAGAATGGGCCTGCTGGTCTGTGGTTGGTTGTGTGTAAGTTTAGCTTGGGGTCTCGAGTTCGAGTCCTCATGTGCACTTTGAGGAATTTATTTTATTTTTGTTGCTTTTAAGTGTTGAGTATTTATTTGTTTATTTCTATTTTATTTTTATTTTAATTTGGTTATAAGAAATTTGATAAGAAATAAAAATAAAAAGAAAACACGTTATTTTTATTTTCTTTTTCTTTTTCTTCTTCACTCTCCTCTTTCTCTCTTCTCACGTTAGATTTTCTTTTCTTTTCTTGAGTCTTCCTACTTCATCATTTTGTTTCTGCACCGTATTTGTCTTCAATCGTTGTGTTTCATCGGTGGGGTTGGGTGCTTATCTCGCAAATCAGGTGTGGGATTCATAACTCTTTTAGTTTATTTTTGAATTGAGGATTCGATTTGGTGGTTTTTTAATTTCATGTGTGTTGGGAATCTTTCTCTTTATTGTCAAATTTTCGGCCTGTTCCGTGGAATTTGACACTATTTGTGTGTTGGGAAACGGACGTTTTAAAAGATCGATTAATGTGGTGATGGCTAGAAATTGGGTGTGATATTGATATGCTTTTGGGTTGTTAAGGTTTGGAGTTTATTTTGACGTTGTAAAATCGAGTTTTCGGCCAATTTCAGGGTGGTTTTTTTACCACATGTGTGGCCAAATGGGCGTGTTCTCCACACAGGCGGTCCACTCGGCTATGTGTAATTGGGAATTTAGGGTTTTCGATGATTTTTTTTGCCACATAGCCTAGCCACACGGGGATGTGTACCCACAAGGTCGTGTCTCCTCTGCTATTAATTTTTAGCACTTTTGGACAATGAGTTACATGGGCTACTCACATGGGCGTATGTCCCCTCCACACGGGCGTGTGTGGCCTTCACATGGGTGTGTAGACTCCCACACGGCCTGGGAACTTCCACATAGCTGGGGCACAAGGCTATGTGGCCTTTTGTCGCTAATTTTTGTACTATGTCTGTTTTTGACTTGTTTGTGATCCTGTGTGTTCCGACCCACGGTTAGGCCTTAGCAAGGGTGGTTGGGACTCTGTTTTGGCTCGAACATATATGTTATATGCAATCGTTGCATTAGTTAAGTGACTCGTTAATGTGATCTTTCCTAATAAATGAGTATCTACTTTACTGGTTAAGTGATGTGGGTGTGTATGTGACTGTCTGGAAACTGTGTACATCAATTCAATAATTGATTGACTGATTATGAGCTTTTGTGTCTGTGTAATTGTCAGTGTTTGTTGTGCATTCTTGCATTTGCAATATAATTTTAGGTTTGGGATATGAAGAGAAGGAAGTCTGATCTGATTTGGTAGTTTCAACTGCAATACGTCTATATAGCGGTTTACCACACAGTATGATACTTCTGGTATCTCAGCTGCATACTGTTATTTACGTGGCTTTGTTCTACATGCATGGTTTGTAGGGTTGGATGGGCCTTTCGAGGTCCTATGTGGTGTGCAGGGCTGGTTGAGTTTCTTATAGCTCATTTGTGGTGTGAATGGGGGACGAAGAGGTGTTCGGCTGGATGGGTAGGTTTAATGTTGATGCATTTGTTCCGCATTTTTTCTGTCTGTCTGATTGCGAGATTAATGGTATATAGATCGATGTGTTCAGTACTGATGGTTCTGGTTTGGTTGTGATGAATATTTGGATATCGGATTGCCATTGTGATTTTTTTAATTGTAGCACTTAATTTTTGTTTTTCTGTCGTTTCGAACTCACACTGAGTTCGTATAGCTCAGCCCCCTTAGTTTTCCTTTTTCAAGTATTTTCATATGCTGTGGCTAGACTCAGCACGTTGGAGGTCTCGGACAGCCACATTTAGAGTCAACTTTAAAAGTATTTTTATAAATTTTGCATTTATAAATAAATGGTTTGAACTGTAAATTTTATATTGAATATATTGGTATCAATTTTTGGTTTTACGCACATAAGCATCTTTTAGACTGAAATTTTTATAATATCGTGATTTTAAAACAGAGAGTTTTACGTAACTTAAATACTATTTGTTTTCTAGATGGTTAAACTAAAATTTTTCCTACGGTCACTTTGGTGATCAATGTAACCTCCGAGATTTGGTCTAAACTTCTAGGCCGGGTTTTGGGGAGTTACTTTGTTGTTGTTTTTTTCTGTCATATAGTTATCTTTTGCGAAACGTTAAGATCGGATCAACTGAGAGTCTACACTATCCAGTTTACGATTCAATAGTCTTTTATTTCATTTTGGACTTGGTTATGTGGCATGTTTATAGGCAATGTTATGCTCATATGTGATTACTTGGATATGGTAGCTTTGATCTTTGGATATTGCTTGTATTTTGATAGGTTTATATGGTGAGCTTGTATGTGCATTAATGGAATTATGGTAAGATATGTTTGAAGTAATTGAATGGTTTATTCTGAATGTGTTTTGCTTGAGTTTGGAATGCTAAATGTGAATGACGAACCATGTTGGAATAGTTGATGAATACATAGGTGGTTATGCTTAACAAATTTTCAAATTCATGTGAAGTAGCGTGAATAATCTTATGGTTGGGTAAATGGATGCTTTGGTATGTGTTTAAGTCGATTTTGTGCAATTTTAAATGGAAAAATATGTACCATTTCAACCATTAGTTTGGCTTTACACGAAATAAGTATCAAATGGGCACATTTGACCAAAACAATGTCCTTATCTTGACGTGAAATCTTCCTCGCAGCAACGTTAAATAGCAGTTTATTACGTCTTGATGTTAGGTGGTCCGATGTCCTAACGTGACTCACTGTTTTGACGATGTTATGACGTGAGAATGGCTCATCACGACGTGAAGTCTAAACTTTCAAAACTTTGCAATTTGGTTTTAATTCATGCCTAGGTCACCAAAAGAGCTTTCGTAAGCTCGATTTAGTCTCGATTTCTATTTGAACAATATTATATGATTATGAATGTGATATGAATGATTGTTACATGATTTATTTTAAAATTTACAATTCTGATTACTGAGGTAATATCCTGTAACTCGGGTCCAACAACTGGACTGGGTGAGGGATGTTACACGGAGGATGAATGCTGTAGTTTCTTAATAACTTCAAGCTTAGCATGATCAATCTCTAACCCCTTCTTAGAAATTTGATGGCCAATAATAATGCCACCGTTTACCATGAAGTGATATTTCTCCCAATTCAGAACTACAGTCGTTTCCTCACATCTTTCTAACACACGTTCCAAAATTCCCAAGCATTCAATGAAAGATTCACCATAGACTGAGAAGTCATCCATGAAAACATCCAAACCTTTTTCAATCATATCGGCGAAAATAGAGGTCATACAACGCATGAAGGTTACGGGAGCATTACATAACCCAAAAGGCATCTAACGGAAGGTATAATTACCGAAGGGACAAGTCAAGGTGGTTTTCTCTTAGAGTAGTCTCATTGAGCTGTTGATAGTAGATACAAGCATGCCACCCCGTTATAGTTATGTGTAGGAATAGGTTAATTCTTCTCATTTGAGACAACGATCATTCCCCCTTTCTTTGGAACATAGTATGTTGGACTATCTCATTCACTATCAGAAATGGCGTAGACAGTTCTAGCATCTAACCACTTAGTCAAATCCTTCTTCACGATCTCCTTCATAGTGGGATTGAGCCTCCACTAAGCTTCAATCATGAACTTCTTCATTTCTTCTAAAAGGATCTTATGTTGATAAAGGGATGGACTTATGCCTTTTATGTCAGCAATATTCCGCCAATGGCCTTCTTATGCACTTATAATACTTGAAGCACAACTACTTCTTGTTCTAAAGTTAGATGTGCAGAAATGATAATTGGTAATGTGTTGTTCTCTCCCAAATATCTATATTTCAATTCCTCAGGAAAGGGTTTCAATTCTAACTCAAGCATTTTAATTATGGATGGTATCATCTTCTCGGAAGCATCCTCAAGAGGACCTAATGATTCTTTACAATGCCTTCACCAATTAGTTGATTCACACGTTCCCATTCAATTTAAGTATCCATTTCATCTTGACAATCTGAAAAGCTTTCATCAAGATCGTGCACATCACTATTCAGAGATGTAGGATTTTCATTTTGTACTTCCACTTTGGTACCCGCAGATTCTATGCATTCAGTTTTCAAAAATTGCCCCACATCACATTATTTTGGTTCCTCTATAAGTTTCTTTTCCATTGAGACAACTAGTATAGGTGTTAACAATTCCATTACAAAGTCTACCCCCCGGTTATGGCTCCCCCTCAAGTTTCACTGACTATCTCTCGACTAGGCGGTCGATTGTGGTTCCAAGAAGAATCATTACTACTAACACTCTCAAGTCTCATTTCCCTTGTAGTCTTCGTCTAGATACTTACCCTAAAAATAATGTCAAGTTGTACCTTGCTATCCTCATCCAATCTGGCATAAAAATATTGCAGTTGCACTGCACTCTCAACTCTCTTACCAATCCACCCCGCAATATTCTCTTGAACCATTCCTAGGCTTGGTCTAAAGTCTCCGTATCTCATTTTTTATATTCAAACAACTCGTCGTAAGCAGTGAACACATTCATCATCAGTATATTTTACCTCAAGAACAGTTGCAAGAACTCCTCCCATGAAGTGATGGTGTCCGAAGGCAGCATATCTAACCATTGCTTAGATTTCCCTCTATGATCAAATGAAATCAATAACAACCATATCATCTCACTCAACACCCCTAGTTAGCCCGAATTGCATCACAAGAAATTCATAATGACCATATCGCGTACAAAATCTTTCACCTTCAACTGATAATATCCTGATCTGAAATCAATCTTGAAGAAGACTAATGCACCTTTCAACTGATCAATTAAATTGTCGATACGCAACAACGTATACCGGTTCTTAATCGTCAGCTTATTCAACTGCCGATAATCAATGTAGAGCCACATTGACCTATCTTTCTTATTTAAAAATAGTACCAAAGCTCCTAGGGAGATATACTAAGACGTATAAAGCTGTAGTCTAAAAGATATTACAATTGAATTTTTAGCTCTTTTAACTTCGTTGGCGCCTTCGGTACAAAGCAATTGTCACAGGAGCTATACTTGGGTAAACATCAATTGCAAATTCAACCTTACGATCATGAGGCAGTCCTGGTAATTATTCAAGAAACGCGTCTAGGAGCTCATAAACTATTTGTATCTTATTTTATTTTCATCCAAGTTTGAATTAATAACATAAGCAAAAAAAGCTTCATATCCTCAAATCAGTAGCTTATTAACTTGAATTGATGGAATTGATGGAATAATACAAGTCAAGCCAGTTGATCTAATGCCATTCACTTCCATTATCTCATATTCCGGACATTGGACAAAAAACTTCTTTTTATGATAGTCTCGAACTACAACATGCTTAGTTAAACTGTAACACCCCTCACTTGGTCTGGTCACCGGGCTCGAGTTACAGGATGCTACATCAACCAACGAAACTTAATCACATGCATATGAGGTTTTGAATAAGAGTAACGACTAGTAAAATTAACATTTAAAGAAGAGTTCGTGACTAATTTAAACATTTAAACAAAAATAGGAATAAATTTATTTGCAATTAAAGTTTGTTCTTTAACATTCCAAAGAAAAAAAACATAGGTATCGATACAAGTTCACAGGTATCAATATTTTTGTGAGATAGGTATCGATATAGGTAAGAAAATCGATACCAAACTAGCATTCTGCCAAGACTCCAATACTTTCGGTTAGGTCAAATTGTTTTCTCCAAAATGGTCTTGATTTCTCGGTTCGAGACTTTTGCTTGGCCGGTCGTTTGAGGGTGATAGGCTGTAGCTACACGGTAGTGAACTCCATAATTTTTCATAAGTGCCTCCATAACTCTATTGCAAAAATGGGTTCCGCGATCGCTGATCAATGCTCGAAGTGTGCCAAACTTAGAAAAAATAGTTTGTTTTAAAAACTCCACAATAGTTTTAGCATTATCATTGCGAGTAGGCTTTGCTTCTACCCACTTAGAAACATAGTCTATCGCAAGAATTATATACGCATTTCTAAATGAAGAAATAAATGGACCCATGAAGTCGATGCCCCACACATAAAAAATCTCACATACATGAATTGGAGATAGGGGCATTTGATTTCGCTTAGTTATGATACTTGCATGTTGGCATCTATCGCAAGATTTACAGAAATCATATGCATCTCAAAAAATTGTGGGCCAATATAGCCCACACTCCAATACCTTATGAGCAGTCCGTTTAGGGCCAAAGTGACTTCCACAAGCTTCGGTATGACAAAAAATGAGTATAAAAGCTACCTCGATTTCTAGAACACATCGTCTTATTATCTGATCCGAGCAATGTTTCCACAAGTATGGGCCATCCCAAATATAGTATAGAGCTTCTCTTTTAAGCTTGTCCCTCATGGGACGAGATAACCCAGTGGGTATTGAACTTATAGTAAGGAAGTTTACCATATCTGCATACCATGGAAAATACGCTTGAGCCGAAAATAGGACCTCATCAAGAAACTCATCCTTTATAGGAGTGTCGTTACAAGGTGTTTCTAACCTACTCAAGTGGTTAGCCACCAAGTTTTTGCATCCTTTCTTGTCTCGAATCTTGATGTCGAATTCTTGGAGCAGTAAAATCCATCTAATGAGCCTCGATTTTGCTTTTATTTTGTGATCAAATACCTAAAAGCAGCATGGTCAGAAAAAATAATCACTTTAGATCCCAATAGATAATACCGAAATTTATTCAAAGCAAATACAATAGCTAAAAGTTCTTTTTCTCTGGTAGTGTAGTTGCTTTGTGCAACATCTAGGGTTTTTGAGGCATAACAAATGACATTGGGCTCTCTATCTATCTTTTGCCCCAACATGGCCCCCACACTTTGTTCACTTGCATCGCACATGATTTCAAAGGGATAGTTCCAATTTGGTGCTTGTACTATAGGAGTGGAAAGCAACTTCTGTTTGAGTGTGTCAAAAGTCTCCTTGCATTTTGGGTTGAACTCAAATCTCTTATCTTTTTGCATCAATTTGCAAAGTGGTTCAGCTACTTTTGAGAAGTTCTTTATAAAGCGCCTGTAAAATCCTGCATGGCCAAGGAAAGAATGAATTTCCTTACAATTGAGGGATATAGCAAAGAATTTATAATATTAGTTTTGCCCTTATCGACCTCAATCCCTTTAGTTGAAACTATATGTCCTAGAATTAAACCTTTGTCTACCATAAAATGACATTTCTCATCATTCAAGACAAGATTAAATTCTATGCATCTACTTAAAATTTCGTGAGGTTTTTAAGGGATTCATCAAAAGAGTTGCCATGCACACTAAAATCATCCATAAAAACTTCAATAATGTTTTCCACATATTCAGAAAATATACTCATCATGCATTTTTGAAAGGTGGTTGGTGCGTTACAAAGTCCGAATTGCATCCTCCTATACGCAAATGTCTCGAATGGGCAAGTGAAAGTGGTCTTTTCTTAGTCTTCGGGTGCAATTGGGATTTGGAAAAAACCTGAATATCCGTCAATACAGCAATAATGAGTTTTCCCAGCTAAATGTTCAAGCATTTGATCTATAAAAGGAAGAGGGAAATGATATTTTCTAATATAAGAATTCAACTTCCAGTAATCAATGCACACATTCCACCCATTTTGCATTCCGGTTGGTACTAGATCACCCTCAGCATTTTTTTTACTATCACACTTGTTTTCTTGGGCACTACTTGCACTAGACTTACCCATCTACTGTCAGAAATGGGTTAAATTACGTCAGCATCCAGCAGCTTAATTATTTCCTTTTTTTACCACATCCATCATATTCAGGTTCAATCGTTTTTGTGCCTCTCACTTTGGTTTCATGTTTTCTTTCAAGAAAATCTTATGTGTGCTTGTTAAGGGGCTTATCCCTTTTAAGTCAGTGATGGTCCAGCCAATTGCCTCATGGTTTTTAAGTACTTGTATCAAACTTTCCTCTTTGAGCTTGGAGAGTTTATTTGAAACTATGATCGATAAGGTATTATCTTTCCCTAGAAATGCATATTTGAGATGCTCGAGAAGTGGTTTCAGTTCCAAATCCGGTGCCTGCACAACAGAAGGTAGCAGTTTAGTGTTCATAGGAGACAACAATTCATTAACAGATTCACAAATAAACCTTGAATCAAAATTATCATCAAACAATGTTGTAAACATTTCTTCTACTAATGAGTTAATTATGTTGGCATGGTTTACGTTCAAGATTTCACTTGGGTGACTAATAGCATTGTAAACATTAAACTTCACGATATCCTCGTCAAACTCCATCGTGAGGGTTCTGCTACGTACGTCAATTTTAGTGCTCGCGGTACTAAGGAAAGGTCGCCCCAACAAGATGTCTGAAGATCGAGGAGTGTTATCCTCTTCCATTTTTACCATATAAAAGTCCGCTGGAAAGATAAGCCCGTTGACTTTCACCAATACGTCCTCAAGGACTCTTTTAGGATGCATAATAGACCTGTCCACCATTTGAATGATAACAACTATTTTCATAAAAAAAACCACGTTAAGTGATTCAAAAATGAAAAAAGGCATTACATTTATGGAGGCCCTTAAATCACACATATCTTTTTTAATTCATAAGTGGCCTATTTTGTATGGTATTGCAAACATGCCTCTGTCTTTACGTTTTACTGGCATCTTTCGCTGCAACACCACAGATACATTTTCACCAACACTTATTCTTTTATTTCTAGTTAATTTTCGCTTGTTGGTGCAAAGTTCCTTAAGAAACTTGGCATATCCCGAAATTTGTTTGATGGCATCCAACAACAGTATGTTAATCTTGAAGTTTCTGAATTTTTTAAGGATATCTTTTTCCTTTTTACCTTTTCGATGTTGGTTCAACTGTCCTGGAAATGGAGGTTGAATTATGGGCAATGGAGGTTTCTTTTGGACTTTTTCACCGTTTTCCTACTTTTTTGGGCAGAATCTTGATTAAGAATCCTGTCAAGATTTGGTTCCAATTGTTTCCCACTTCACAATGTCACTGCATTTGCATTTTGTCTTGGGTTAGGTTCTATTTGTGACGGTGACTTCCCTTGGGAGTTCATTTTCTTAATTGATGTAGTCAACTCTTTTATAGACACCTCAATTCTCTGTTGAAAATCATCTATTTTCTGTTGGAAATCAACAGTTTGTCGTTGTATTTGCTGTTGAAAATCAACCAGATTAGCTGCTAATTTATTTACCATGGTTTCTAGAGAGCTACCTAAATCTTGTGTTTTTATGGAAATCGGTTTTGGTATGGTTGCTTATACTATGGGTTAGCCCTATAACTCAAGCTAGGATGGTCTTTCCATCTTGGGTTATATGTATTAGCGTAAGGGTCATATCACCTTTGAGGTGGTCCAGGAAAGTTCCCTAAAGCATCCAAATGGGCCATAGTATCGTCGCACAAACTAGGGCATGTGTCAGTTGTATGTTCGGGTGCTGCACAAATTCCGCATAGTCGAGCTGGTCTTGCTTTTTTTGCAAAAAGAGAATTCACGATGTTTGTAAGTTTTTCAACTTTATCTTCTAAAGTTTAAATACTTAGCTGGTGAACCCTACTATTGGGTTCAAGATTGGCTCGGAATTGCTGTGTATTTGCAAGTGTTGTGGATATCAAGTCTCTTGCCTATTGGGGGTCATGTTGACTAATGCCCCTCCACTGGTGACATCGATCATATTCATTTCTATGGGCTTTAAGCCCTTATAGCAGTATTGGAATAGAGACTATTCTATTATCTCATGTTGTTTGCAACTTGCACACAACTTCTTAAATCACTCCCAATAGTCGTAAAAAGACTTCACATCCTTTTATCTTATCCCAACAATCTCCCTCTTTAACTCAGTTGCGTGCGATGCTGGGAAAAATCTATTGAGAAACAAACAAGAAAGATCAGTCCAAGTTGTGATAGATCCAGGAGGTAGATAAAATAACCATTCAGTAGCAAAATTTGCTAGGCAAAAAGGGAAAGCACGTAATTTGATTTGGTCCTCAGTTGCGCCCTGAGGTTTCATACTAAGACAAACCATATGAAACTCTTTTAGATGTTTGTGTGGATTTTCATTTTGCAATCCATGAAAAGTCAGAAGCAACTGGATTAATCCTGACTTAAGTTCAAAATTAGTATCCATAGTAGGATATGCAAAGCATAACAACTGTTGATCTGCAAGAGCTTCGGCCATTTGCCGAATTGTTTAAGCCATAGGTTATTGTACTGGATTTGAGTTTACGTAAAACCTAGCATTAGGCACTTCTTCTGGTGGATCGACTCTTATTCTTTCGTTCTCTAGTGTTTGAGTAGGGTTTTTGTTAACCATAGAAACAACTTCGTCGCCTGCTTCTATTTCGGTAGTGGGTTATTCTAAGTTCCTACCACCTCTAACTGCTTTTTTTGTAGCTTCGTAGTCTTTTCTATTACTGAATCGAACGCAAGATTTCCTGGAGCAGATCTAGTCATTAGAAGAAGAATCAAGATTAGTACCTTACCAGTCCCCAGCAACGGCGCCAAAATTTGGTGTGTCGTTGAAAGCACCAAAAACAACAAAAAGAATAGTATAAGGGAAGTAGGGTCAAATCCTCAAGGACTGGATCACTACAACTTCTTGTTCCTCGAAATCATAGGAACAGTCATGCCCAAGAAAAACGTCTGACCTGGGAAAAATATAAAAAAAACAAAATTAAAAATATGGACAAGTTGAAGTTGAATAAATTGAAGTTGCAATTGTAAAAAGAAACAGAGTTGAGGGAAAGGATTTTTCAATTTGAGGGATTCCAGGCTCCGGTCATCTCAATCCTTCTTTGGTTCAATCATAGGGTTTTAGGTGATCCTTCTCATGACCGGAGAAGCCATTTATAGTAGAAGAGGATGCCTACAACCACCAGCTCCTCTTAGGTTATAACCTTACGATCTAGAGGAACCTGACTGTAACACCCCAAATCCTGTCTAAACTTTATGACCAAATCTGGCGATCTCACATTGTAACACCTCTTACCCGTATTCAATGCTGGAATAGGGTATGAGGCATTACCAGAATAAATATACTTATAGACATATTAATCCGAGTTATAAAATTTCATCAAAATTAAAACTTTCTAATTGTTATTATTAGGTCGTTAATTAGGGTTACTTGGCTAAATATACTCACAATCTTTCACTTCCTCGTCGTATGAATTTATAAATTTTCACTTACTT
>CM025143.1:16908502-16930808 GCA_013467495.1 Gossypium gossypioides | reverse complement strand
ATATATCTTTAATGTTGGAGTTAAAAATAATGTACTTCATTATTTTACCTAACATCTGTTTATATTCTCTTTCACTTTATATATTTCATTATTCTCATAAGGGTAATAGTAACATATTTTATAAGGCTATGACTATTTATGACTACCAAAGTTATATATTTTATAATACCACCAAAGTCTAACTTCCTCCTAACCAGCCACAAAGTCTCTAAATTTCTCTCTAGTGACCTTAACTTTCCATTAATATTCAATCAGCTGCCAGACTCCTTGAGTTTGGATATTTTGGATGTTCATTTGTGACACTTTCAACTGATCAAATGTCCTATACATGAGCATGTAATTTTTGTCCCTTGTAGGTACCATAAAACATTTTTTTTGTAACCTTCCCATATCAATTCTGAGATTTTTCTATATCTACTAAGCATCCCAACTACAAAGCTACTATTGGGTCTTCTACAAGTCTGGACATACACTGCCTACGACAAAAGCATTAGGAATTGATTTCATTCCTTTCTATTTCACATCATTCTTTGGACATTGCATAAGATTAAATATTTCCCCTTTTTATACATAAATAATCAATGTTGAACAATTATACATATTAAATCTCTCTAGAACTCTTTCAATATAGATATTTTAAGACAATCTTGACAATCCTAACAATCATTGTGATTTATCATGGAATATTTCAATCTCTTTCACATAGAATGTCTCTCTTATATCTTTCATTTCAAAGTTATTCGAGAGAAAGACTTTCTCCTAACTCAATATAACTAAATCATTTTTAGCAAGTAAAATATTGCCAACATATAGAACTAAGATTATGAACTTACTTCCACTAAGTTCTTGATATATACATCGATCAACGATATTTTCTTGAAAACCAAAAGATTTTATAGTATTGATCAATTTGATGTACTAGTTTCTTGAAGCTTGCTTAAGCCCATATATAGACTTTTCAAGTTTACACACCATATGATCTTTTCCTTTAATTGAGAAACCTTCATGTTGGTCCATATAAACTTCTTCCTCAATATTTCCATTTTGTGTAACTCTAAATCATAAGAGTCACCAATGTTATATTAATTCCTAAGGAGTTTTTATAATCAATACCATCCTTCTGAGTATAACCTTTGGCAATAACCCTAGTTTTTTATCATCGAATATGGCAATTTGAGTCACGCTTTATTTAAAAAAATTTCATTTACATCTTGTTTATTTTGAATTTTTTTTGGAAATTTGGCAATATAAAGAACTCTGTTTTGTTCCATAGATTTCATCTTATCTTTCATGACATCAAACCATTTATCATATTCATTACTTTTTATGCCTTATGAAAACAATATCAAATCTTTATTGATTCCAATATCGAAATCCAACTCATATAACTAAACCACATAATCATCATGAATGATTGATTTTCTCTCTTTTTAAGATCATCTTAATGTCATTATTTGTGGTTCAGTTTTACAAGGCTTCTATGATTTAGTTTTTTATAAGGTGTCTCATCATTTAAATGTTGTACCTTATTATTAGGATATTCATTAATTGCTAGAAAAGCATTTGACGTAGTTCTAGATAAAGGAAAATTTATAGGTGTAGAAAATTCTGCTATAATTTATTGTACATCCACTACTTGTTTTAAAGTACTCCCATCAACTTTATGATTCTCAAAGAATCTAAAATCACATGTTTCTACAATTTTTGAACTATGATTTGGAATGTGAAACCTATATCCTTTAGATTTCTCTAGATAACCAATAAAATATTAATTTATCGTATGAGAATCTAATTTTATTATGTGGCTTATATATTCATAATTTTCCTTTGAAACCCCAAAATGTAGGTGTCTTAAGCTAGGTTTCCTTCTAATCTACAACTCGAATGAATTTTAGGAACTATCTTATTAAGAACCCTATTCAATAAGTATACAATGGTTTTGAGTGCATGCATCAAAAACGACACGTGTAATGAATAGTTTCTCATCATACTTCTAAACATATCCATTAAAGTTTGATTATGCCTTTTTGTCACACCATTTTGTTGAAGTGTGCATGATATATTGCATACATAAGCTACAAATTTTAAGAATTTTGAAAATGAACTTGGTGTAAGTTTAGAAGAAGTAAAAATATTTATTTATTTTTATTAAATAATCATGTACAAAATAATGTGATTTATATAAAATAATTGAAAGAAAAGGAAACTAGATCCCTTGATTCAAAGGAATCATTATCTTTTGTTTTAAACTAATTTCCTAATATAACCTATCCTTATCTTTAAGGATTTTTCTTATCTATTAGGATCAAAGAGTGTATTTTTTTTTCCAAATTTTTACACTCCCCCTTAAGTTGGTGCATAGATATCAATCATGCCCGACTTGCTTACAAAAGATCCAAACTGTGGCTTGAATAGACCCTTGGTTAGTATATCAATTGCTTGTTGTGAGGTCGATACAAATGGCATGTAGATTTCTCCTCCATCCACCACCTCTTTCATAAAATGTCTATCTATTTCAACATGTTTTATCATGTCATGTTGGACTGGGTTGTTGGCAATATTGATCAAAACTTTGTTGTCACAGTAATGTCTCATAGGCTTTTTCATAGGCTACTTTAATTCTTCTAAGCTAAATTATCTTACATACTCCATTAAACATAACTTGAAACTCTACTTCAACACTATTTCGAGCCACCACATTTTGTTTTTTTCTCCTCTAAGTCACTAGGTTGCTCCATAAATAAGTAAAATATTTTGAGGTAGACTTTATATATTAAATAGAGCTAGCCTAATCAACAATAGTATAGGCTTCAATGTTTTCAGTTTTTGTTTTGTCAAAGAACAAGAATTTCTCCGATGAGCCTTTAAGGTATATCAAGATTTGATGGACTACCTCCAAGTGACATTCTTTAGGAGAGTTCATGAATTGACTTACTATGTTGACTGCAAAAGATATATCTAGCCTTGTATGAGATAGGTTGCTCTATAAATAAGTACAATATTTTGATGTAGACTTTATATCTTAAATAGAGCTAGCCCAATCAACACCAGTATAGGCTTCAATGTTTTGAGTTTTTATTTTGTAAAAGAACAAGCATTTCTTCGATGAGCCTTTAAGGTATATCAAGATTCGGTGGACTACCTCCAAGTGACATCCTTTAGGAGAGTGCATAAACTGACTTACTATGTTGACTGCAAAAGATATATCTAGCCTTGTATGAGATAGGTTAATAAGCTTTTCAACCAACCTTTGATATTGCCCTCTAACAATCAGTTTTTCATCCTTAAATGCAAATTTTTATTTGGATCTATAGGTGTTTTGGCTGGTCGAGCACCACTCTTCCTAGTTTCTTTAAACAGGTCAATTATGTGCCTGAACTGAGACACCACAATTCCTCTCCTAGATTTTGTTACTTCTATGCCAAAAAAAACTTCAATGAGCCAAGATCTTTAATAAGAAATTATAAGGCCAAACTCTTATTTGGACTCTCTATCTCAGCTAAATCATTTATTGTTAATATAATATCATCAGCATAGACAGTTAGAATTGCTATTACTCCTCTATTGAATGCTTGAACATTGTATGGTCCGTTTGTCCCTGAGTATGGCCTTGCTTTCTTACGAAATTCGTGGATCTTTCAAACCACGCCTAAAGTGATTTTTTCAACCCATATAGATATTTTTTAGCTTGAAATATTTAGATATGCCGGGTCCATATAAACTTCCTCCATTAGATCATCATTTAAGAAAGCATTCTTTACATTCAACTATTGGAGAGGCCAATCCAAGTTAGTTATAATGTTTAAAATTAATTGGATAGTGTTCAATTTTTCCACAAGGGAAAATTTCTCAAGATAATCTAACCCATATGTTTGGGTGAAGCCTTAGGCCACTACCAAGCCTTGCGTCTCTCCAAAAACTGACCACCTTTGGACGTACTAATGCTTACAGTGTGAATACTGCAACCAAAAGATAAGGGTTAGGCAGTTTCCGCAAGTATACGAGTTAAGTTGTAATATAGGTAAAAACGAAGTATGAAAGTACTCCGAGGATTGTACCTAAGAGAGACGAGACTAAAATAATCCTAAATTCTACGCTAATAGGTATAATTAGTAATTTACTTAAACTATATTACGATTACTCCTAAGGCGATGGAAAATAATAATTTATTAAAATACTAAAAGAACATAAAAACAATTTAGGAAAACAATTTGTGGATTTTATCAGATTTAAAGACAAAAGACTAGTTCGCTTCAGTGTTCATAATCAAACCATATTTTGAGTTTTATCCAGTCAACTAGTCATTAACCTAGAAGGGCCTCTCGACCTTTCACTAACCTATGAGTTGGCAAGAACTATTTATCTTGACCTCATAGGCCAGACCGCGTTAGGGTAAGGTTTTCATGGATAGGCAGTATCAATTTTAGGTTCATTCCCACCTATACGCCTTCCTAGGGTCGTCTAGCGTAGGGTTTTAAATTTTTCCTATCCCAGCTAGCTAATCCACTAAGAAGCCCTACATAGAAGCTAATTAGTCTCACATCCACTTGGTTATCTCCCATTACCAGATTAGTTCCCCATGGATTTAACAAACATCAAGAAAAGAGTTAAGAAAATCCTTATATGTATTTATAGTGCGCAAATAATAAATTGTCAATAGCTTGATAGATCCACAAGCTGAACCTCGCGAATAACGAAATAAGAACTTAAATACGATTACAACTGAAAAGAAACCTAAATTACAAATAGAAATAAAACTAAAAAAGCAATGGAAAATTAAAACTAAGTGAAAACAATTGTCTACAAACTAAGTAGAGCAGTTCTATTTATAGGCCTAGGGTTGGTCGTCGGTCCTTGACCTAATTTGGTTGACTATTTCCCGTTAAAAGTTGTTGTATGGACGAAAGCACCCTTGGTTCATTAATTGCCCTCGTCACATTTGTGTCGCAACACGCTATGGCCTGTGTCGTGAAACTGATGGCAGTCTACTAGTCTTTGGTGTATCTTTAGGGTTGTGTCGCGACACATTCTGGCTGTGTCATGACACCGAAGGCAGTTTGCTCCTTTTGATTACTTTGTTCATTGTGTTGTGACATTGAAGCTCTATGTTGCAACATCACTAGCAATTTACTGTCTTCGTGCCTCTAAATAGTGTTCTACACACTCACTGAATAGGTTAGTCTACCTTTAGGCCTCTCTTGGCCCACACGATCATATAAATTGTCAAAATTGCTCATTTTATTATCTGTGAACTAAAAATTTAAACTAAAAAAATATAACTAAATTAATTTCCTAAGATCTCATTAAGTACGGAACATCCGTAGCCTAACCCGACATGCACATTCATTGGGTGGAGGCTCCTCTCGAGGCCATGTCTCAGGTAAAGGAAAAGCTCTAATGGAGGGGGGGCAACCACCCCATTTTGATGATTATAAACGATTTCTTGAGATTGTAAATTAATTACATGATTTGAATTTTTCTTTTTAGATTAGGAGTAGACTAATATTAGTAGATATATATATTTTGTTTTTAAATTTTCTATGCAAGAACCCTACATGAAGAAAGCACTACATTTACGAGCTTTAAACGAGAAAAGAAGGAGAAACTCACCATAAGATTTCGACAATGTCACGATCAATTGGGTAACTTCATTTCTCATATATTTGAGGATTGCAGATTAGGGACAATGTGCTATCTAAAGTGTGTGGGGGGTAACACAGTAAGTTAATTTCTTATATTTTTATGTTTTTTTTCCTTCTTGTCCAAAGTGTTCTTGAGCTTGTAGAATTACAAGTGATTGGTTAGGAGCATTTATATAGGTTGATTGTATTTACTGTAAATCTGACATGATAGTGAGTGACTTTAAATTTTCAATTATTAGACTACTAATTTCTATATATTACACTATAAATAAGCATTAAGTAATTGAATATACCAAATGACAAAGAGAATATAGAGAAACGAGTATGCTAGTATAAATGATAAATGGTTAGTATTGTGATTGCTTGATTGATTAAATTTGTGAATATTGAGATACTTAGGAATGACCTAAGGCATTGTTTAGTATAACCCAAAGCCAAAAATCCAACCTTATTCATCAATCTTTAGTACCCATATTTGAGTCAGAAAACCCTTTTTGATGAACCTCCATACAAAACCCGAAATTGAAACGCGAATTTCTACTTACCCTTTTTCTTTGGTCCTTGAATTGCACGAACTTAGATGCCGAGCCATACGTATTAAAGGATAGATAGAGACATAACGGTGGTTTTGTAAAATTAGAGTGAAATAGGAAGAAGCAATGTGATATAGTGATTATGGGTCTAGCTAAAATGTGCAAAATAAAAGAAATATTCAAAACGAGTAGAAAAAGTACTTAAATAATTAAAAAAAGTATTGTGAGTGAGACATGTTGAAAAAGTTAAAAGTGACTAAAAAAAGTCACAAAGTTAGAAAACTCAATCACTAGTGCACAAAAACTCGTGAGCTGACTGTAGTTACTTTATCATGTTCTGGCTTCCTACATGGAGAAATAAGGAAGGTGAGAGAAGGAGAAATAAGGTGGTGAATGGGAAAGGGTTATTAAAGGGGGTGAATAGGGGATAGTATGATGTGCCAAACTAATTTCGTACTTGAAACCTTTTTGATGTTCTTTGTTCTTGAATGCCATATCAACCTTAAGCCTTAAAACGTTACAAGCAAAAATTTCCTATGTGACCTAGGTAAATCTATTCGTGAATGGACAATGTATTGAGTAATTGCAATAATAACTGTTTGTATTCTACTAGGATAATCATATTACCTGTATGATTTATTGATGGACCAATATATTTGAGGACCTTGTTGCTTATATACTTTGTAATATACTGAACTTATATGCTTGAAGCTGAAAATGGTAAGTCATTTACATATCATGCCAGAATTATGTGTATTTATGATTATTCCTAGTTACAATGTTCCAAAACTCATCTTTGTATCATACTTACTCAAGGGTCGTCTTTTATATTTTTCGTTTTTATTTTTTCTTACTGAGGACAAGCAATGACTTAAGTGTAGGGGAGTTTTATCTGTCGCAATTCATTGTAGCAGATTAAACTTTTTTTTTCATACTTGAGGAGCTCGTATAAAAGTAAATTTTGATTTGCTTTTACTTAGTTCTTAATTTTAGTTCAAAAATAAGAAAAAGTTTAATTTGAGCCATTTATATGACCTTAGGGGCCACAATAGGCCTAAAGGTAGACTAACGTATTCCATGAGTGTGCATGACATCATTTAGAGGCATAAGAACACAAGACTGGTCGCGATGTTGCAACACGGAGTGTCGATGTCGCAACATAGTCAGCAGCACACTTAAAAGGAGTAAACTACCTTTAGTGTCACGAAGTAGCCCTGTAATCGAGCCTTAGATCATAAACTACCATGAGTGTCGCGTGACACAAGCCATAGGGTGTCGTGACATCGCCTTGATGAGGAGAATTAATGAGCTAAGGGCATTTCGGTCCACACAACAAACTTTAATGAAAAAACGTAAGCCAAATTAGGTCAATGGATGACGACCAACCCTAAGCCTATAAATAAACAACTCTAAACACTTCATAAATAGTTTTTAATTCAAGTTTTAGGTTACAACTTTCATTTAGTTTTATTTTCAGTTTCTTTCTAGCTTATTTTGTACTTAGGTTATTTTTATTTGTAATTTTATTCTAGCTTTTATTTTCATTTGTCATGGAACTCAATTTGTGGATTCATCAACTCTTCGTGGATTTCTGTTCTTTCAATAATCAATACATATCAGGATTCTTCTTAAACTTTATTCTTGATATATTATTTATGCTTATCTTTTTAATCAAGTTTATAATGTTTATTAGATTCTTGAGGGACTAATCCTTTTATGGGAGATTAGCGAGTGGACTTGGGAGTAATTAACTTCTATGTAGGGTTTCTTAGCGGATCATCTGGTTGGGGTAGGAAGAACTTAAAACCAATAGGCCTGGTAACCCTAGGAAGTTATCAAGGTGAGAATGAACCCAAAATTGTTATTGCCTATCTGTGAACACCTTACCGCAATCCGGTCTGGACTATGAGGTCGAATGATAAGTAGTTCTTGCTAACTCATTAGTTTAGTGGAAGATCGAGAGATCCTGCTAGGTTAATGACTAGTTGCTTGAATAGAACCCAAAATAGGAGTTAGTTATGATCACCGAGGCGAGTTAGACATCTGTCCTTAAAATTGATAAAGTCTACAAATTATTTTCCCATCTTTATTTTATGCATTTGAATTATTTTCATACAATATGATTTTTCATCACCTTAGGATTTATCGTAATATAATTTAATTTAATTACTAATTTGATATATTAAAGTAGATGTTAGAATTAGTTTAGTTTCACTTCCCTTGGGTATGATCCTCAGAGTACTCCAATACTTCATCGTATAAATCTATATTACAACCTAACCCGTATACTTGGAGAAACTGCCTAACGATAATATTTGGTTGCAGGATTTACGCTGTAGACATTAGTATGTTCAGAGGCGGTTATTAATAAAGGGTCATATGCATGTGTTTAGATGTTTTAAGGGATTTGAATGGTTAATTGAATTAAATTATCATATAGATCAAGAAGCGGATCAACCGATAGACAAATAAGAAAAAGGAAAAATTGTTAAGTAGTCCTTGGTGTTGTGTTTGTTGCTATTTCAATTTAGGTACATTCGTATAATAATTAAATTGATTTATATTTACCTTGGGGTTTGATATGTATACTTATGTATGTATTGCAATTGAATGTTTATGGAACAATATGTTGATAGTTGGAAGGACTAGATTATGAAAGCTGGTATAATTAATGTTTGAAATTTTAAAAAAAAGGAACGTATATAGTTGAGCTCTTGTGTAAATGATAATGTTCAAAAGTTCAATTGATATGGATATAAGGCCCATATAAAATTAGTGAACGTCTAGGATGTAAATGACATGTAATTAGGGTTATTGTCGTTTCGGGTGCTGGTCTTGGATGTCTTAGTGATGGCTAGGATCCTGCATTTGTCACAGAGTCTTTGCAGTTTGTGTGAGCAGCATCATGTAACATTATCAATGTCGACAACAACAACAATAGCAGATGCAAAATAACCCACCTGCTGCGGTTAATCCACCATGAGATAATCTGCTCTTCGATGAACTTAACTTACAAGATCTACCACCACCACTATCGTAATTACCAATAGAGCCACAAATGGCTCAAGAGGAATGCATGTTGAAAGACTATTCGCTACCAAACCTTGATGCAGTACAAGGAAACATCGCAAGGTTGACCATAACAAAGATCAATTTTGAGATAAAGCTGACAATGATCTAAATGATACAAAACAACCTCCAGTTCAGAAGGACTATGATGGAGGACCCAAATCAGCACCTAAAATGATTTCTCCAACTTTGTAATACTTTTAAGTTTAACGAGGTCATCGATGATGCTATTCATCTTCGGCTGTTCCTGTTCTCCTTAATAGATAATGCTTTCTCTTGGTTAGATTCGCAAGAACCAATATCCATAATGACATGGAGTGAACTTGCAGAAAATTTCTTATACAAGTTCTTTCCTATTAGCAAAACGGTCCAACTAATGAAGGAGATTGCAAAGTTTAAATAATTGGAAGAAGAGAGTTTTCATGAAGATTGGGAGCGTTTTAAGTCAGTCATACAAAGATGCATTGACTATGGTCTACCTGAACGACTATAGTTGCAAATGTTCTATAACGTGCTGGGTGCACATTCTAAATCGGGACTAGATGGAGATGCAAGGAGAGCCTTGATGAAATGAACATATGAAGATGCTTATGAATTAATAGAAAACATGGCGATGAATTCTTGCTAGTGGCTGAATGAAAGATTCACATATGGCCAAAAACCATCTACCATTAAAGTTGTCCATAAAGATGTCAAGTATCAACAAATATTAGACAGGCTTACCTAGATAGAGTCGAAATCCAGTAGGCCTATGATGCACGATGTAGATAGACCGATTAGCCAGTACCCTTAGATCCCAGCCATAAATGTAAACTACATCAAGAATACGGGTGGAAATCCTTAGTCAAACACTTATAACCATGTTTAGAGAGACCACCCAAATATGAGATGAGGCGTTAATCAATGAGGAGGTAATAATTTTAATCCTAGTAAGTAAAGCATTACTTACCAACTTCCATATTTGCATAAACCTCAGGGAAGGACCAACCCCAATGACCATACTTTATGTAGTCAAAGTCTGGATCGAATTGAGGGAGAGATGCAGTCAATGCAGACTGATGTAAGACAAGTGTAGTTTGAATGCACTCAAACACAAACCATATTGACTAATCTTAAAGATCATATTAGCCAGTTGACGAGCATGATGGGAGACATTAAAAGGAAAATTGGCACATGCGTTCCAAGCAACACTGAAAATAATCCTCGAAGAGAAGGGAAGGAGCAAGTGAAAGCAATAGCATTCCATTTGGGTAAAGCATAGAGTAGCCCAAGTGACCCTACACAAGATGAAGACGAAGAGGATGTTAATGATCTTCAAGAAGAGACCCCTCAACAAGATGATGTTGACGTAGAATAAGAAGATGTAGCCAAGTCAGTAGCTGAACCAGAAGCCACACAGAACACAAAACCCGACCTTGCGAAGATACCATTCCCTTCACGGTTAGAGGACAAAAGAAAAATGGATGAAGCAAAATTTGTAAGTTTTCTAAACTTATTCAAGCCACTTAAATAGGCAAACTTAATGGCTAGGTGTAGGAAACTTAAAAAAGGAGACCAAATTAGTCTAATACCCTTATCAATTTATAAGAAACTCTAGTTATGGGAACTTAAAAACACACACATCACACTACAGCTAGCTAACAGGTCTTCAGTATAATCGAAAGGGGTGCTTGAAGATGTGTTGGTTAAGGTGCGCAATTTTATTTCCCAGTTAATTTTGTAGTACTAGAATTTGAGGAAGACCACGAAATCCTTATTCTATTAGTAATACATTTTCTAGCCACATCCAGGTCTACCATGGACGTAGAAAATAATGAATTAATCATGAAAATTAATGGTGAGAGTAAAATATTTAAATGCGGTCACCAACAAAATGAGGGCAGTAAGGAAAAATTAAAGAAATCTTGTTACGAAATATCTTTAAAAACCTATAACAACCCTGAGACAGGAAAGGTGTTTTCTGTGGTTAGTGCAGGATGAAAGAGAAAATTCAAAGAGTAGCACAAGCGGAGCAAGGTGGAGTGGTATGATAGATGTTGGAAAAATTCAGACAAACAACCAAGCGAGAGAATGTCCAAGTGTAGATTAACAGAGCTAACAGATGAATCTGATAGTAACACCTAATCCTCAACAAACTATTTTAATTTTTGTAAATTATTGTATTCTAATAGACTTAAATATTAGTAATTGAATAGGAATAGAATTAAGGTACACAAGGATTTAATTTTTAAAACTATTTAGAATTAAGATATCTATGCCCCGAGTACATTGAAATTTAAGAAATAAGGCTGGAATAGGGCCAGTGTCACAACATGACATCTCCGTGTTGCAACACCAAGCCCAACCTTGAAAATTTTCAAAACTAGCTCGATCTCATAAGACAAGTACCCTTGTTTCGAAACATTAAAGATAGTGGCCTCAAGGTTTCAAAATTTCAAGGTGTGTCGCAATATCGAACCTTCTAATATTCATCCTATACATCAAAGATAGTGGCCTTAGGCCAAAGAACTTATTTTAACTTGGATTTTAACCTAAAAATCTAATTTTTTTTTAAACTAAAACACTTCTAATATTTATCCTAAACCTTCTTTAACTTTAAACCCTTTCAAAAACCTCTCAAAGTTTTTAACTTCAAACACCCCTATTATCATTCCCCTTTTCTTTTCTCTATCGCTGCAATTATTTTTCCTTTGGATTCTCTTTTGTGTAGGTATAGGTGCTACATTATCTAGGAGTTTGCAGCAATCCATAAAAGCAACAAAGTACTAGGTGTAACAAGGTAAAGGTTTCCTTTCTTCAATTTTTACTATTACATTGATTAATCGAGAAACACATTGCTTGATTACTTGGTTATCTAGTTAAGCATATTAGAAAAAATGCCTCCTAGGAAATCTAGAAGAACCAATGAGCAAGAGATACCAGTGGTCACGAACCCCTCTAATTTCCCAAAATCGAACGCCAAAATTTTTTTCTTAGAACTCTAAGAGAACACATCCATACAAGAAAGGGTTTCGAACCATCCATGCTCTTGTGTAAGGAGATTTGGACATTGGTCTAGTACCATAGATGGGAGCGCTTTGGCATAACCCAAAAAAAAACTAGTTGTTGTTCTCACAGTACAGTATATTTATGCATCACTTAGAGATCAAGAGTCTAGGAGATCGTATGATGCTATGTGGGAAAGTGTAACGGTTAGGGGTAAAGCCGTACGCGTGACCCTTGGGGAAATTTGTGAAATTTACAATGTACCATATTATGAATATGATTTTATAGATAACACTGATTTAAATTATTTCAAAGACATAGTCATGGATAACATTGTAAAATATTTAATTGAGGGTAGGGGTGAATGAAAACACCGACCGGGTACCGATATCCCAACTTCTTTCAATCAAGCAATTATTTTTCCAATAGCAAAAATGTGGATATAGTTCTTATGCACTCGAATTACACCTGCTCTAAACGTATCTAACATTAATAATTTTTGAGCTATTTTGTTGTATGGTATTTTGCAGTAAAAAAATGTGTCAGGAGATGGATCTACCATAGCATGAAGCATTGCATAAACGGCCAGAAATTCGGGGTCTTTTTCTCTTATTTAGTGATGACACTTTACAAAAAGGTTGAGGTTCCAATGGCAACGAACGAGCAGTGCATGAGGCCAACAAAGATCTTGATAGGAGACTCCATATACACTTAATACATTGAGCTTCAATGAAAGCTAATAGAAGATTGGAACCAACGCAGAAAATAATATATGGATGTCTTGACATCCCTGAAAAGAAAAAAGACATCAATAGCTCGGAAAGAAACTACGAAAACAACATTCTAGGCTTAAAGTGGGTAATACAATGGGTGCAGGAGATGGGACCAGTAGGATAGGAATTTACATGTCAAAATGGTATGAGAATACCTAACTTAACCTACATAAATATGGTATCATGCAATTCCATCAACCATCCAAAGCACAAGAAAGCAAGGAAGAAGAGGGAAATGATGATGACGAGGAAGACGAGAAGGAGGAGAAAGACATGGAGCAAAGCTCCTATGAGGAGGAGGATGACGATAATGAGGAGGCATTTTAGTTGCAAAGATCTATAGAGAAAGGGCCAGTGATCTGTAGTCCAACCCAGTATGCACCTTCGTCGAGTGGAGACTTCTCGTAAGGCCGCGTTTCAGGCAAGGGAAAAGCTCCAATGGAGGGGAGACAACCACCCTAATTTGATGACTAAAGACTTTAAATTTTAACTTTAATTGTTGGTACTTGTAAATAATTAACTTGGATTATTTTAATTTTCATTTTAGTGTAGGAGTAGGATAAAATTAGTATATATGTCTACTATTTTGTTTTTAAATTTTCTATGCAGGAACCCTACACAAAGAAGGCACTATAGTTACGAGCTTTAAACAAACAAGGAAGAAGAAACCCACCATAAGGCTACAGTAATGTCAAGATCAATCGGGTAACTTCTTTCTTGTATGTTGGAAGGTTGCACATTAGGGACAATGTGCTATCTAAAGTGGGGGGTAACATAGGAAATTCAAGTGTTTGTTTTCTTCTTTTATTTTTCTTTCCTTTATTTTTCTTGTCGAAAGTGTGCTTGAGCTTTTAGAAATACAAGTCATTGATTATGAGCATGTATGCAGTGAAAGATATATAAATGAGGTGGTACCGCAAGTATATAGGTCTAGTTGTAATATAGTTACAATGGAGTAGGTGAGTACTCCAAGTATCGTACCTAGGGGATGCGAGTGCTAGATCAATTTTAACCTAAACACTGAAAGATCTAATTAATACTTTAGTTTAGCTATAGTATGAAGGTAAAATAAAAAGGAGTTTTTAGGGTTTTTATAATAAAATAACATAAAGAACAAAAATTCAAGAGATTGAAGAATATAAATATTCAAATCTGATTATGGGTGATTAACTCACTTAGGTAATCTCCATCAACTGTCATTTCGGGTTCCTCGTCAATCAACTAGTTGCTATCCTAGCAGGACCTTCCGATCTTCTACTCAAATTACAAGTTAGCAAGGACGACATATCTTTCGACATCACAGTCCAGACCGATTTGGGGTGAAGGTGTTCACGGATGAGCCATACCAATTTTGGGTTAATTCCAACCTTGATGAATTCCCAGGGTTTTCAGGCCTAAGGTTTTTTTTTTTACATTTTCCATTTCCCAGACAGTTGATCCATTGAGTATCTCTACAAAATAGTTAACAGATCATACCTCCACCCACTAATCCCTCAAAGAGGGATTAGTTACTCATGGCTTCCATAGACAATATAAAATCGATATAAAGAGAAAACATGCTAAATAAATCGACAATATAGAGCTTACAAAAGAGATTGATTGTATTAAGATTGATCGTGAATCCACAAGGTTTAATTGTTTCCACAATTCAGATCTCTTAACATAGAACAAGAACAAATGAAAATAAATCTAACTTAAGAAAAGAAAAACATGAACTGAAATTAAAAGACTAGTTCTAGGCTAAGTGAATGGTGTTCGTAACATGTGACAAAGGAGCCTATTTATAGATTTTAGGTGGCCTTCGTCCTTAACCCTAGGTCAGCTGACGTTCCCGAGCTTTAAGTTTGATTGAGTGGACCAAAATGCCTCTGTCTCGTGTTTAGTTTCTGTCTAGTGTTGATGTCGCGACAAATTAGGACCTGTGTCGCGACATAGCAGTCAATGTACTTCTTTTGAGCTATCTTCAGGGGTATGTCGCGGCACCTATAAGCTGTGTCACGACATCGAAGGTAGTTTCATGATTTCTCCATTCTGCTCCCTATGTTGCAACATCAAACATTCTGTGTTGTGACATAGACACCAATATCGGTTTATTACGCCTTCTAATGGTCTCCTACACACTTACAAAGGTCATTAGCTCACCCTTAGGCCTCATTTGGCTTCTAAGGTCAATAAAAGACTCAACTTGCATATTTTATTATCTTAACGAAAACTCACAAGAATATAATTAATACATAATGAACATGTTTGCTTTCAAGTTCCTTAAGTGTGGAAATTATTTTAATCTGCTACACCAATTTACTATAGATCAATATAGCAAATGATAGAGAAAATATAGGGAAATGAGCATGCTAGTATAATAGTAAATGATTAGGGTTATGATTATTTAATCGATTAAATTCATGAATATTGAGATACCTAGGGATGAATTAAGACATTATTTGGTATAAACAGAGAGATAAAAAGCCAACCTTATGCATCGAACTTTAGTACCTATATTTGAGCCAAAAATCACTTCTTAAAAACCTTCATACAAAACTCGAAGCCCAAATATATATTGTACTTATCTTTTTTCTTTAGTCCCTGAACTGCACAAACTTAGACGTCTGGCCATATGTATTGAGGGATAGGTAGAGACATTACGGTGGTTTTGTAAAATCAGAATTAAATAGGAAGAAACAATGCGATATAGTAATTATAGGTCAAGCTAAAAGTGTGCAAATAAAAGAAAATTTCAAAAAAAGTCAAAATGAGTGGAAAAGTACCAGAACAATGAAAAAGCATTGAGAGTGAGACAATATCGAAAAAGTAAAAGTGACCCAAAAATAAGGTCACAAATTTATAAATCTCAGTTAGTATTGCATAAAAACTCATAAACTAATCACAATTACTATCATTACATTGTAACTTCCTACACAGATAATTAAAGAAGGTGAGAGAAGGAGAAATAAGGTGGTGAGCGCGAAAGGGTTACTAAAGGGGGTGAATAGGGAACAGTACGATGTGTCAAACTAATTCATGCTTGAAACTGTTTTGATGCTCCCTATTTTTGAATTTCATACCAACCTTCGGCCTCAAAATGTTACAAGACGAAAAGCCCTATGTGACATAGGTAAGTCGTTTATATATCATGCAAGAATTATGTGTATTTATGATTATTCCTATTTTCTTCATTCCTAAACTAATCCTGATATTATACTTGCTCAAGGATCATCGTTTATTTTATGTTTTTTTTTTCTTTCTGCATGGATCTTTGTGGTTGAAATGTCGCCTCGTAATCGTCATCCTCTTATTGAGAATCTAGCTCTGTAGCTTCCTCCTCTACTTCTTCTTCCCATTCATCTTTCTCATCATCGTTTTCCTCTTTTTTCTTGAATTGTTGGTGGTCGTACATCGATTTGTATTTATTAAGAGGCAGAATTGGTATTCTGATACCGTTTTGCCATGCAAATTTCTGTCTCACTAGGCCCATCTCTTTCATCCACCTTATCACCCACTCCATGTTTAGGATGTCTCTTCCCTCAGGTTCTTTTCGAGTAGTTGATGTTGATTTCCTCTTCAAAGATGTCGGGACGTCCATCTTTTGCTTTCGTTGTTGGTTTCAAACCTTGATTTGTTTTCATTGGAGCTCGATGTATTGAGTATAAATGGAATCACCTATTAAGCTCTTCATTAGCCTCATGAATTGCCTATTTGTTTCTATTAGAACCCTAGCCTTTTTCCATAGTGTCGTCACTAGGTGAGGAAAGAAAACCTCGACCTTCTAGCCACTTATACAATGCTTTATACTAAAATAGATCCATCAGTTGATGCATATCTTCTTTTTTTACAAAATTCCATACAGTAAAATAGCTCAAAAAGTGTTTACGTTAGAAACGTTCATAGTAGGTGTAATTCTAGTGCAAAGAATTTGCATCCATATCTTAGCTGTAGGAAACATGATTGCTTGATTGAAATTGGTTGGTAGTTTATCTGTCGTAATTTGGTGTAGTAGATTAAACTAGTTTACACATTTAAGGGGCTTGAATACAAGCATTTTCGTTATGTTTTAGTTAAGTTTCTTTAGTTTTACTTAAATTCAATAAAATGTGCACATCGAGTCTTTTATTGACCTTAAGGGTCGAACGAGGCCTAAAGGAGAGCTAGCGTGCTTCGTGAGTGTGTAGGAGACCATTAGAAGGCATTTCAGGCCAACACTGAACGTTATGTTGCCACATAGGAGATCCAATGTCGCAACATGGAGAGCAGAATAGAGAAAGTGAGAAACTGCCTTCAATGAAACTGCCTTCAATGTCACGAAATAGGCTAAGGATGTCGCAACATACCCTTGAAGATAGCTGCAGAGGAGCATACTAGTTGTTATGTTGTGACACAGGTCCTAGTGTGTCGTGACATCAACTCTGTGACGAGAATAAAACACAAAGAAGGAGCATTTTGGTCAGCACAATCAAACTTAAAGCTCAAGAATGTCAGCTAACCTAGGGTTAACAATGACGGCTACTTGAAGGCTATAAATAGGCTTTTTTTTGGCACACATTATGGACACCAATCCATTAGCTTATATTATTTTCTTAGGTTTTTAGACTTGTTTTCTTGTTTCTCTTGGGTTTTCATAGTTTAGTTTATTTGTTTCTTCAAGAGATTTGATTATAAAGCAAGATCAACTTCTTTGGATTCATATTACTCAATATCAATCAGGCTTTCTTAAACCCTCTATTCCGCATCATTCCTCATGATTAATCCTTCTATGGGGGATTAGTGAGTGGAGGCATGATCTCTTAAATTTTTTGTACAGTTACTCAACAGATCACTTGTTTGGAAAAGGAAGAATGTAAAACAAACCCTAGGCCTGACAACCCTGAGAAGTCATCAATGTGGGAATTAACCCAAAATTGGTATTGCCCATTCATAAACATCTTTACCCCAAGTCAGTTTGGACTGTAAGGTCAGAAAATAAGTAGTTCTTGCTGACTCGTTATGTTGGTAGAAAATCAAAAGATCTTGCTAGGTAGCGACTAGTTGGTTGACGAGAACCCGAGACAACAATTAATGAGGATTGCTGAAGCGAGATGATCTCCTATTCTCAAATTTGATTAACTCTATTTATCTTTATCTCTTGCAATTTTAAATTTTTTTATGTTATTTTATTTTATTATTTTACAAACCCTAAACATATTTCTTATTTTAATACCGTGCTATAACTGACCAAAAGTATTAATTAAATCTTTAATTATTCAGGTTAAGATTTATTTAGTGCTCATCTCCATTAGGTATGATCCTCGGAGTACTCACCTACTTCGTTGTAAAATCTATATTACAACTCTACCCGTATACTTGTAGATACCGTCTCATAACTCTATTTTATTGCAGTATTCACACTCTAAACATTAGTACATCCGGAGGCGATCAGTACTCCGGTATTCAGTCGGTGGTCCATTCACCCCTCCCCTTAGTTAAGTAGTTTATAATGTTATCCATATCTATGTCCTTAAAATTAGTTAAATTAGTATTGTCAAGAAAATTAGTTTCATAATATGGAGCATCGTAAAACTCACAAATTTCTCGAAAGGTTACGTGCACCTCTTTACCCCTTAACGTTACAGTTTTCCAAACAGCATCATATGGTCTCCTAGAATCTTGATACCTAAAAGATGCATAGAACTCTTGGACAACCAGAATAACGGTGGGTTCTTTTAGGGTTACGCAAAAGCATTCCCATCTATGATATCGAACTAACATCCAAATCTCTTTATAGAGGATCATCGCTAGTTCGAAACTCCTTTGTTGAATGAATGTCTTCTCTTGTAGTTCTAGAAAGTATTATTCGACATTCGGGTTTTGAAATTTCAAGGAGTTTGCGACCACCGAAGTTTCTTATTCATTAGTTTGTCTAGCTTTCCTAGGAAGCATGTTTCATTATATATTCAACTAGGGTAACTAATAATCAAACAATATGTTTCAAAATGAAAAATGCAATGTAACAGTAAAGTCTAAGAAGGAACCCTTAACCTTGTGATTTTAAAAATTCGTGATTCCTTTCGTGAATTTGTTGCAATTTTGTTGCTGATGTAGAGCTTAGACCTGCACAAAAGAGAAACCAAAGAGAAAAGAAAAGAAATAAATGCAGCAAAAGTAAAAAGGATAAGAGAAAAAGGAGAATAGGGTTTTTTTAGTTGAATAACTTGAGAGGTTATTGAGGTTTTTTAGAGTTAGAAGGGGTTTAATGTCACACCCCAAAATTGGATCTAGGAATTTTAGGGGTATTTTAGGGATTTTAGCTCTAGTGAGCTCGGGTATTTCGTAAGCATGGTAATCAAATATGTTCTCGTTTATGGTATTTAGAAAATCAAATCAATTTTTGAAAATAATTTTCAAAAGGTTTTTAATTTTGAAATAGGAACTGACTTCAAAAAAGGGCAAAATTTTGTGTGTTTATGAAGCAGTTAAGCCAAGTTTTTAAAAAATACAACCTAATATCATCCCCCACCTTCAGCATATCACGTTAGTGTCTTCTCCCCTCATTCTTATGCCGTCCTTTGCATCCCAAACCTTAGTTCATCAAAATTTGATTTCCAAAAATATATTCCATTGATTTCTATAAACACCCAAGCCATAAACCACTATAAAAATTAAAGAAAAACCTCTAAAACACCATAGATTTCTCCATTCTCAAGTTTGTGGGTTTTTTGTGTTTTCAATCAAAAGCTATTTTTTTTTTCATCAGAGGTAACCATTCATCTTCCCATTAGTTTTTAATATTAGTTGGTCTTTAAAATTGAGTTTTTAGCTATTGAATCACCTGTTTTCAATAAAAGCCAAAAATTGGGTCATTAATGGTAAATTTCAAGATTTTTGGTAAAAACGTGGTTTCAAAGTGTTTTTCAATTATTTTTTATTAGATTAAAAGGTTTTTAAACTTAATTTGAAGTTTTGTTAAATATTTCTAAGGATTTAATGAATTTTTGTGAAAATTGCCAAAAACATGTTGAAAATTTTGATACCATGAATTGAGTAGTTTTGCATAGTTTAAAGGTTGACAGTCTGTCATAGGTGAATCATTAGATGAATGGAATTTGTTTTAGGCAAAAAGATTAAGTATAGACAGAGACATTTGAAATTTAAGTTTGCTATGTCGAAGGTTTCGGTTACTTGAGAACTTAGCTTAGGTTCATGTTTTTTATTGCTTGAGGTGAGTCATTAACTGATTGTGATTGTGTTGTTGTTTGATTTATGTTGTTGAAGCCTCGAGTTTGTTAGGACCTTTAACGAGTTAAGGAAAGGCTAGTTTGAGCTTTCAGCATTTTGACGAAAGCGTAATTAGTGAGTGTTTAGAATCATTGCTTGTGGACACGATTCATTGTGTTAATTGAGAATTTAGAAGTAGCCTAAACCTATAACACCCCAAATTTGGGCTTAGGAGTTTGAGGAGTATTTTAGGAATTTTAGCTATAGAGTGCTCAAAAATCTAGTAGCATGGTGAATCGAAAAAAATTCGACAATGGTTTTTTTACTATTAAATCAATTTTTGAAAATAATGTTCCAAAGACTTTCAATTTTGAATTAGGGACTGATTTGTAAAAGGGTCAAAATTATGTGTGTTTATGAAGCAAATAAACTAAATTTTAAAATTCACCATATATCTTCCCCCACCTAGTTTTACTTTCATGTTAACTTCTCCCTTTTATTTTCTCTTGCCATCCCATGCTCTCCCAAATCCTCCCATAAAATTTTTTTTTCAAACCTAAATTCATTTTATTCCTGTCACTTTCCAAATCATTAAACATCCATAAAATCTAAGAAAAACAACCAAAAACACCATAGATTCCTCCATTGTCAAGCTTGTGGTTTTTCAGATTTTCGATCAAACACTCGATTTTTCATCAACTCGAGTTTTAAATGATATCTGGTCTTTTAAACATAATTTGTAGCCATTAAATCACATGTTTTAAATAAAAACCAAAAATTGGGTCGTTAATTGTGGATTTCAGGTTTTGGGGTAAAAGCGTGGTTTCAAAGTGTTTTTCATCTTGTTTTAACATTATTAGAAGGATTTTAAACTTACTTTAAAGTTTCATTAAGGATTTCTAAGGATTTAATGAATTTTCGTGAAAATAGCCATAAACATGTCAAAAATTTCAATACCATGAATTGAGTAGTTTTGTGTAGTTTAAAGGTTGAGAATTAGTCGTAGCTGAATAATTAGATGGATGAAATCGGTTGTAGGAAAAAGATTAAGTATAGAGGAAGATATTTGAGTTTCAATTTTGTTAGTTGAAATTTCAGTTTCATGAGGAATATAGCTTAGACTTGTGTTTTTGGTTGGTTTAAGTGAGTCTTTGGCTAAATATTAATTGTGTATATTGTTTGGTTATCATGTGTAAAGCATTGGAACCTTCTTCAAGCAAGGCGAAAGGCAAGGAAAAGCTAGTTTAAGCTTTCAACTTTTTGGTGAAAGCATAATCGGTGAATGTTTGGAGTCGCTACTAGTAGACACGATTCATAGTGTTAATTGGGAGCTTAGAAATAGCCTAAGTCCCTATCCTAGGTTCCGAGTGTAAGCTTTCTATTTCCCTTGTTTTATTTTTGGTAAATTATGTGATTATGAGAATATTTATGGATTGATTATTATAATGCAATATTATTATATAAGACATGTGTGATGACTATTGTGAATTATATTGTGTTGTGAGCATATTAAATATGTCAAACAATAATGATGATGTTGTGTTAGCAATCTAAATGTGTAGTGAAAGTGTGCAAAAATCGGTAAGTACGTATGTGTTAAATTATGGAATGTAATACTAATCTTTATGTTTTGAGAATAAGGCAATGCGGTAGACTTTTACTGATATTTGCCATGATGTTTTGGATGCTTCCATAGATTATTTGCTCCCAAGTTAATAAGATTCGTTTCGCATTATGTTGATTATAGCTCAGACCTACTTTTGATGTTTGAGACTAGTATTACGGTCGTTTTGATGTTTATTTGATGATGATATGATAGCATAATGAATTGGTACAAGTTAGAACGACTTATTTGCTTAAAAATAATGTATTTTTTTGTTTCAAGTAGAGGTATCGATATTCCTGTTGTAAAAATGATACCTCTATGGTTTTGAAATGTACATGGAGTTAGTAATGTAATTTGGTATCGATACCTTATCACGAGTATTGATACTCGGGGTAATTTTATTGATACTTTTTCAATTGTACTTGTAACACCCTATTTTGGCCTGGGCCTAAAAAGCCCAAAGTACAACGGGCCTATAGTGGCCCAAACCCAATTACAACGAAATAGGCCCAA
>CM025143.1:16894902-16906281 GCA_013467495.1 Gossypium gossypioides | reverse complement strand
GAGCCTATATCCTCAACCAAGTAAAGAGCCTACGCATCCTTCCCAGACCACTCCCGATACAAAGTACTAGTAGAAGGATGAACTCTAGGGACTGATGCGCCTTCCACTATAATATTGGGCATACGACGGAAGACTGTTTCACGCTAAAGGACGCCATAAAAGAAGCAGTCTAAAATTGTGAACTTGATGAGTTCGTAAATTAGAGAGGTTCGCAGAAGGGCCAAATCTTGCGAGGACCGAATTCCAAGGGTAAGCAAAGGGTACGAGGCACCATTCATGTAATCATAGGCACCAATGATGATTGGATGCAGTCAAATGCAAAATGATGAGCACACATGAGAGGTGTGATGTCACTCAGTGCTCCAAAGAGGCCGTGACACTAGGAAAAATAGAGTGTGGAGTTCAAGAGCGACGACGATGAGCTAATCCGTGAAGAGGAGGGAAATAACCCAAAGGTAGTTTCGGCTATGGTCACAGGATTCGAAGTTAAGAGGATACTTTCTGATAATGGTAGCGCGGTGGAAGTCCTATCTTGGGAAGCGTATAAGAAAATAGGTTTAAAAGAATAGTCGTTGTCCGAGGCCAGCCCCCTGTACAACTTTGCAAACCATATTCTCAAGGTAAAATTTGCAATCACACTACCAGTCACCTTAGGGGACGACGACCACGGAGTATGTCTAGTTCTATGTGGTCGACCACCCGATGGCATACTATGCCTTCTTTGGAAGACTAATCATAGGGATGTTGAAAATGGTCATGGTGACCTTTTGCATGAAAATCAAATTCTGACAAGTACCAGTGTTGGCTTCTTGCGATCCGACCAACACATGGCGAGGCAATGTTACATGCTATCTATCAGGCAAGCAAGGAGCCTCTGACCAAGAGGCAGAGTTCACAAAAGGAAAAATTAACGACCCAAGCCATCAACTTAGACAATCTAGATGTAAGATAAGAGCATTGAGATAAGAAACCCGAAGCAGCAAGCACACCGAGACGCTACAGCTATTTTGTGACAATAAAAAGAAAATAGTTAAGACCTCGTCAACACTAAATAAGGAAGAAAAAATTATGTTGGTCAAATGTCTGAGGGGGAATTCAGACGTCTTCGCATGGTCTGTGATGGATATGCCAGGTGTAGATCCACGGGTAATTGTGCATAGGTTGAATGTGTTCCCAGAGGTGAAGCCCGCAAGCAAAAAAAATTGCACTACATGTAATAGAGGCAGTGAGGCAAAAGGTCTCCAAATTGCTGGCCACTGGATTTATCAGGGACGTGGAGTACCCAAATTAGATCTCAAATGTGGTAATGGTAAAAAGGTGACGGGCAAGTGAAGGATGTGCATCGACTTCACCAACTTGAATAAGGCATACCCCAAGGATAGCTTCCCCCTAATGTCATTAGATCGTCTAGTTGACGCCTCCATAGGGCACAAATTTATGAGTTTTATGGACGCCTTTTCGATCTACAATCAGATCCTACTGGATCGCGACGACCAAGAAAAAACAACTTTCATCACCGATGAGGGTCTCTTCTATTACCGAGTCGAACCATTTAGACTCAAGAATGCGGGTACAACTTACCAAATATTGGTAAACAGGATATTCAAGGATCAAATAGGCCACGACTTGGAGGTGTACGTAGATAACATGCTGGTAAAGAGCGAATCCATGAAGAAACATGTGCGGAACCTCTCCAAAGCCTTTGCTATATTGAGGGTCCATAGCATAAAGCTTAATCCGAAAAAATGTGTCTTCGGTGTGCAAGTTGGTAAGTTCTTGGGCTTCATAATCTCATAAATAGAAATAGAGGTGAATCCGAAAAAAATCTAGGCCACCACGGAGATTCCCCCGGTGAACTATAAAAGAATTTAGCATCTTATAGGCAGGGTGGTGGCGCTGAACAGGTTTATCTTCAGGATGGCAGACAAGTGCCTCCCATTTTTCAAAGCTCTAAGGAAACCCTTCTTGTGGACTGAAGAATGCCAAACTGTCCTCGAACAAATGAAACAATACCTCACCTCCCTTCCACTGTTAAAGTCACCTAGAACGAGAGAAACACTATACCTATACTTAGTAGCCTCAGAGGACACGGTCATAGTCGTCTTAGTCAAGTTTGAAAGCACCATTCAATTTTCAGTATACTATGTCAGCAATGTGCTTCAGCATGGTGAGCTCAGGTACACAAAAATAGAAAAATGAATCTATGCTCTAATCATTGCAGCTCACAAGCTACGATCCTACCCTAGGCCCACCCAATCGTTATAGTCACCGACCAACCAATGAAGGAAGTGCTTACCAAAGCAGACACCCTGGGGAAGATAACGAAGTGGAGAATCGAACTTGCAGAGTTCGGGACAGATTTCACCTTACGAAAGTAGATAAAAAGACAAGTGCTGGCAGACTTCATAGTAGAGTGCTCGTTCGAAAGAAGCGGGGACATGACATGTAACATGGGTTGTAATTTGATGCATCAAATAGTGAAATATCTCACAGAGATAGTATTATATGCAAACACTAATGAAAGTTAGCAATTTAATGATGGCACATTTTATGATGGGACGTACCACTCTAATGATTCTTATATTTTGAGGAAAAATGATACTCACTTTGCATTTTGTACTAAAGTTGCTTTTCATTGTTGAACACTGCCAATAGTAAACACAGCCCCAGGAATCGCACGCACAATAGATAACTTAAAAGGTTGGTTGATTTACATCGACGGCTCTGCAACCAAAACAAGATCGGGAGAAGACACGCTCGTAGTAGACCCAAAGGGCAACAAATGGCAATATGGACTGTTTAGATTCCAAACATCAAACAAAACCGCCGAGTACGAATCGTTGATCTCTGGGTTACAATTGGTGCAACAGTTGGGCGCTAGGGACCTGACCATACACACGAGCTCCTAGCTAGTAGCGAAGCAAATACATGGCGAGTATGAGGTGAAAGAAGCAACCCTAAAACAATATCATACGATGGTAACCCAATTACTAGCGGGGTTCAACAAAGTTGAAGTTAGGCAACTCCCAAGGAACGACAGCACGAGCGCAAATGCTCTGTCAAAGTTAGCATCCTCCATCACCATTGAACAAAGAGGAAAAATCCTACTCGAAGACAAAGAAACGCCAAGCTACGGCACCCTCAATTACTCTCTACGACCCAAGAAAAAATATGGATGACCTCTAGAATCCACATGTTACAGGGTAAACAGGAAAGCCAAGATCGAAAAGAGCTCGCAAAACTACAGCGCAATGCGGTAAGGTATGTCTTCCATACGAACTGCGAATACTTGTTGAATTCTTCGCTTGAAAATTACATATCTGCCCATTGCAAACTTATTACATACTAAGTTAAAACAACATGTTTCCTTCACCTTTTGATATATACACCTTCCTAAAGGGTGTACTATATAAAAAAGGGTTTTCGCACCCATTATTGCGATGCCTTTCTCCCTTAGAAGCTGAGTATATCATGAGAGAAATCCATGAGGGCATTTACGGTGATCACTTAGGAAGAAGATTATTAGCACAAAAGACACTTAGACAGGGGTACTATTCGCCTACCATCTACGAAGACACCTAGAACATGGTTCGCAAGTGCGACTCCAGCCAAAGAAATGCGATAATACAGCGACAACCAGTAGAACCCCTCTAGATCATGACAGGACCTTGGCCTTTTGTGACCTAGGGGTTGATATTCTCAGACCATTCCCCATAGCCGTGGCGTAGAAGAAATTCATTATAGTAGTTGTTGACTACTTCAGCAAGTAGATCAAGGCAGAAGCCTTGGCAACTATCATAGAAAAGCAAATAGAGTCATTCATGTGGAAGTCAATTGTATGTAGATTCAGAATACCTCGCATTATTATCACGGACAACACTACACAGTTTCAGGGTAAATTCAATAAATTTTGCGTAGACCTTCAAATATCTTTATCCCAAAGCTCGGTAAAGTCCTCACAAACCAATGGCCAAGTGGAAGCTATAAACAAGAAAATTCTAACAACTTTTAAGAAAAAAGTGGGCGAACTAAAAAGGGTTTGGTTGAAGAGTTGCCAAGAATCCTGTGGGCACTGTGAACCATGCCCCACACTACAGTGGGAGAAATGACTTTCTCACTCATTTATGGCACAGAAGTCGTAATTCCCACAGAGATAGGCTTAAGATCACATAAAACGTGACACTTTAACGAAAAAGCTAACCATAAGGCCCTGAGACTCAACTTGAACCTAATCGATGAGCTCAGAGAAATGGCTAAAATTAGAAATGCAGCTCGTGCCCAACAAGTAGCTCGCTACTATAACTCCAAGGTCAGAGGAAAATAGTTTCAAGTGGGCAACCTTGTGCTAATAAACACTGAAGCTAGCCTACCTTCTTCCCAATACGGGAAAATGGCTCCTAACTAGGAGGGATCGTATAAAGTGGTAAAGAAAATAGGCTCTGGAGCATATAGGTTAGCAAGAATAGAAGGCACGATGGTATTGGGAACCTAGAATGTCTGACACCTTAAAAAGTACTATGTACGAATTCCTATCCCATGAATAAAATTCCATTCCAACAAAACTATCGTCGGTGAAAACAAGGTTCGTAGGTGAAGATTCACAACCTCTAAAATAGTTAACGAGAGCAAAGCTCTCAGTTGTAAAAACAAGGTTCACATGTGAAGAGCGACAACCTCTAAAACAGATAGTGAGAGCAAAGCTCCGAGCTATAAAAACAAGGTTCGCAGGTGAAGAGTTGCAGCCTCTAAAATAGTTAGCAAGAATAAAGCTCCTAGCTGTAAAAATAAGGTTCGCAGGCGAAGAGTCGCAACCTCTAAAACAGTTAGCAAGAGAAAAGCTCCCAGCTGTAAAAATAAGATTCATAGGCGAAGAGCCGCAGCCTTTAAAACAGTTAGTGAGAGAAAAGCTCTCAGCTGTAAAAACAAGGTTCGCAGGCGAATGGCTGCAGCCTCTAAAATAGTTAGTGAGAGCAAAGCTCCCAACTGTAAAAACAAGGTTCGTAAGTGAAGAGCCATAACCTCTAAAATAGTTAGCAAGAGCAAAGCTCCCAGTTGTAAAAACAAGGTTCGCAGGTGAAGAGCCACAGACTCTAAAATAGTTCGCAAAAGTAAAGCTCCTAGCTATAAAAACAAGGTTCACAGGCGAAGAGCCGCAACCTCTAAAATAGTTAGCGGGAGCAAAGCTCCCAGTTTTAAAAACATGGTTCACAAGCGAAGAGCCACAACCTCTAAAACAGTTAGTGTGAGCAAATCTCCTAACTGTAAAACAAGATTCACAGGCGAAGAGTCGCAACCTCTAAAATAGTTAGCAAGAACAAAGCTCCCAGTTGTAAAAACAAGGTTCGCAAGCGAAGAGCCGCAACCTCTAAAACAGTTAACGAGAATAAAGCTCCCAGCTGTAAAAACAAAGTTCACAAGTGAAGAGCCGCAACCTCTAAAACAGTTAACGAGAGCAAATCTCCCAACTATAAAACAAGGTTTGCAAGCGAATAGCCGCAACATCTAAAATAGTTAGCGAGAGTAAAGCTCCCAGCTATAGAAATAAGGTTTGCAAGCGAAGAATTTTAAAACCTCTTAAGTATGAAATAGCTCACGAATTCATATTCCCAACTATGAATTTTAAAATTTTAAGTATAGAACAGCTCACAGGTTCATACTCCCTGCTGTGAGAAAAAACCCTTAAGTACTAAATAGCTTTCAGATTCGTATTCCCAGCTAAGAATTTTAAAATTCTTAAGTAGAGAACAGTTCACAAATCTACATTCCCAACGCAATATTCTCGAAGCATACTACATGATACAAAGCTTGCAAACATAGAAAGAAAGCCAATAGAAAATAAAAACAAATACTTGTTCATTAAACAAAAATTAAATTACAAATCTTTGCTCGGTTACATCATCAACCCCCAACACCCTGGTCCGAGTTAGCAAGAGTGACACACTCGCCAGCTGAGGAAACAATAGTAGCACCCCTACTTACCGAAAGAGGATCTGAGTTCACATCGTCACCGATAATAGAAAGAGCCATGTCTGTAGTGACAGAGCCCTCCCCTCCTCTAGATAAAGCTCGCCCTTCCAAATAGCCACGAAGGAGTCTCAAGTAGGCCCAGAAGGACTAAAAACATTAAAACCCAAGCTACTCATGTCAGCATCAATGAGTGCATCAAAATCCACCTTGCGAACATCAAAAGGACCACAAGCAGCCTGGGCATGAAGTAGTAGATTCTCCTTGAACTTCTAGAGGGAGCCTAGGATGTTCTGGGATGTTTGTTGTTTAAAAGCTGTCAGAGCCTCATCTTGCTTCCGTAGGGTGCTATCCACTTACTTTTTGCACTCCCTGATAATCCTTTTCAACTCGTTAGAATGTCTCGCGGTGACCCTTTTCAACTCCGTCTCTGTAGTTACATGTCTCTCTCTCTCTCTGAAGCAAGCTCAGCCTTACACTCCTCTACCTTAATCTCTATGATTGCAAGGCACTCGATGAGGACCCCATGTTTCTTATTTATTATCTCATTCTTCTCCCTCATCTTGTGATACATCTCACGCACCCTATTCAGCTCAGCCTTGGTGTTCGCGAGCTCCTTATTACGGGCCCCTGTCTACTTCAGTCTGTGAGCGCTGAATTCAAAAAGTAAGAGGTGGAGAGACAAAGAGAAGTCCTCCCCAACCTCAACAGGCACTCTTTCAATAGTAGGGGCTACAGGGGAGTTCTTAGGAACAAGAGGATGGGGTATCCTCATTGATAGTAATCGGTGAGTTTGCCTAGGCAACAGTTGGCAAGCTCGCCACAAAGGAGAATGATATGGGGTGACCGCAGCAACAGGGTCACCATGATTGGCTCTCCTTTTTTGGTAATACTCTAGTGGAGCACTACTCTCCTTCTCCTCGCTAGAAGGGTTGATACGTACAGCCCTAGCAAAAGTCTTATGCGTCTTGCAGCCGCTGCCTATCAAAGCATCAATATCCATAGCTTCATTAAGCTCGCACAAGATGTTGTCAGTCTCACTGGAATTATCCTTACAACCCCAATTACCTCCTGCACCATCAACAACCTAAGGATCAGTAGAAGCAAGTAACAAGTTAGTACATTTTCTAGACCTCTCCTCTTACTCGAACTTAGGAAGAGCAAAGGGACGGAGTGTCATCCCACAATAATGGTAGAAGAAGTTTGCAGGCTCCTCCAAAAGCCCCGTTAATATCATGCCCAGCTGATCAAGGGAATCATGAGGCCAAGTACTTCTCGTTGGTCGTCTACCAACTGACTGTGCGACCTCTTAGTTATCGCTAGCTCTCCAACTGTTCATGCTGAGATCCTCCAAGTAGAACCTGAAGATGTTCCTTGCAGTCAGGATCACCTTTATTAGTGATAAGAATCCTCTAGAAGGTACGCATGTCTTCACTAGGGGAAGACCACCTGGTGGGAACCCAAATCCCTCACCAAGGATGTTGCGGACTTGGATATAGTTCCCTTGTTTTAGCCGAAAGTTCTTACACTGATTTCGTATGATCGTCTGTGCCTTCCGGTGAGGGAAAAAGTAGTAGAACCCCACTGACTCCCCCACATCACTCCCCTTCAAATAGTACAGATGCTAGAAGACAAAGAGCATCGGCACTTCGCCATGCTGGTAGCTATCAAGAAAACACGCCATGGATAGCTACCAGGAAAAATTGAAGAGTTGGCCAGGAGCGAGGCGGTAGTCATTGAGGAGGTTACAGAAAAAATGATGTAATGGGAGGTGGAATCCTACTTCTAATACATGCATCAGGAGAAGGAAGACATCCTCCGTTTCCTCGAACACCCAGTGTAACCCCAAAGGGATGAAAATTTTATAGGCAAAGTGGGAGAGCTTTATTCCCTACACAGCCAGAACTTGTTTCATTTCTTCCGGTGTGGTGGTACAGACGTAGGGCTTTTTAGTTACAATGACTGGAACTGGACGGGCCAAGACGATGTGGTTGTGGGCTCCTCTCATCCTCACCATGATTTGAGTAAAAAAACAGAAATGGAAACTAAGAAGCTGAAATTATTCATGAGAATTACCTCGGTTCTAACTTACAGAAAATACCAAATAGTGAAGAAACTTAAACCCCCTAGAGATCCCCTTTTAAAGAGAAGTTCCTTAAACCGTTTGGATGGCCAAAAATGAACCAACGACCCAAATGCAAGCAAGAAGAAATGATTCGTCTCTCAAGGTTCAGATGCGCACACCCAATACCCGGGTTCACACGTGGCAAGACAGTTGTTATGCACCACAGCTTACGGCGTACCCAACAAGTTGCATTCAAAATAGACCTAAGGCCTGCCACTTTATAACGTCTCTTAAGCCCACTAAGGGGGGACTAGATTGTTAGGATTTGGTAACCACCAGCCCAAATGACCCAATAAGGTCCAGGTCTCCGACCAGGATAGACTCTACCCAGAAGAAGAATGTTCGCTATAAAGATAGTTCGTTGGGGAATCCGTTGGGATACTGGATGTTCATAAAGATAGCTCGTTGGGAGAGCTCGCAAGGGACCCCACTAGGGTGCCGGGTGCTGGAAAAGATAGCTCGTGAGGAGAGCTCACGTAAACCTCACAGGAATGGGGTTGCAAGCTATGTCCACAGAAAGAATTACGAGCCCTACAAGGGACCCTCGCTCATGACCAACGGGTACGGAGCTCGCTGAAGGTGTTAGTCCCAAGATTAGAAAGGACTGCATGCTCCACAGACACGTATCCAATAAGCTAGGGAATGTCAGTGCCATCGGCCCTAAGACCGAGATAAAATAGTGGGCCTTATTGTGAGTTGTAACTGTAGTAGTAGAAACATGTATAAATACCCCTCGTGTTTCCCTTAATACAACACGAGAAAAATATTATTCAAGATGAATAAATTCATAAACAGATCTAAGATTTATTCTACTTAAGTCTTGACCGATGTGATTGACTGATGTAATGTTAGTTCAGTCAGTCACATCTATGTCTCTATCTTCTGGGAGTCATTCGCTACGATACCCAAGACAAGGTATCTCCGTAACTAGACTTGATAGACGACATATTAGTCTTTCAATTGATTTGCTCAATTATGATTAGACTAAGGACGTGTTTAGATTATCTACTAATATAAGTTGTCTTTCTATGTTACAATCTGACCACGTAATGTCGCTTAATATTAGTTTAAACGTTAGATAATTAGTAAGCCAATATTTTCTTTCAATTTTATTTATGTGCAAAAACAATTGAGGACAATATACAAAAGATATTAATGAAACTGATGGATTTTATTAAACTAAATTGTTCGAAAATTACAAGTATATAGACGAAATCACTACATTAAAGGCACTAGATCCTAGATCCCAGATCCCAGCATTGGGATCAAAGAATTTATTCTTTTTTCCTAACCTCTAGTATTGGTATTGATTTAGTGTATTTCCCATTGGATTCACCACCTCTATCTAATTTTAGTATTTTCACTTTTTTTTTTATCTAATTGTCTTTCAACTTCATTAATATATACCTCAAGGACATTTATGGATTGAGATCTTTAATTAAGCAAATAGATATAAAAAAAATACCATGAAAAATATCAATAAAAGTGATAAATTATTTCTTTTCCATTAAAAGATGGAATATCAAAAGGTCCACATAAACTAGTGTGTATTATTTCAAGAAGTTGGGTACTTATTGTGGTGACTTTCTAAGTATGTTTGGTTTCCTTTCCCTTAATGCAATCTACATATACACGAATATTAGTAAAACCTAGATTAGGTATAATCTCATTCTTTAATGATCATTCTAGTCTCTTTTTTCTTTAGATACATGTCCTAAACATTTATGCAAAAAATAAACAAAATTTTCATTTAACATATTATGTTTAATTTCAATATTGTTATGATAAACAAGTAAAGATTCATCAAAATATAATCAAGTTTTAATTTATATAAATCATCAATAAGATTTCTAAAACCTCTAACAGTGTCATTTTTAAATAAATCAAAACAACCATGTTCAAACTTAACATTAAACCCCAAAACATTAAGTTTTTTTTTAAATATCAATAAAGTTCTTAGAAACTGAAGGTCCAAGATTAAGATATAAATAGTATTTAAGACTAAGATATAAGTCATTATGCTTTCAATTAAAGCCTTTATTCGGTTCTCCATATATAAGATATCTTCATTTGGATTTGTAGTTTAGATTGAAAGGAATCTGTGCTTCATGTTGGATACATTAGTAGTAATAGTAGTAGTAATAGTAGTAGTAGTGTCTAAGTCAAATGACTAAATATTATTAGCAACTTCAATTAAGCTTGATTTGAAACATATAAAAGTATAAAAATAACCTTCTTTTTTAACCAAGCTTTGTGTTTTTAGCAATCTTTTTTATAATGTCTTATTTTCTTACAAAAGTGACACTTATCTATCATTTGTTTTCTTTTCTCACATTTAGAGACATTGATAAGCATATTTTTCTTCTTCTTAAACTTGTTGGTTTTTACCTTAATATCTCATTGACTTACAAAGTTGATGGAATGACTTCCTTAACTCTCTAATCTTTTTTTCTCCTAAACAAGCTAGCCAATTCATTAACATCTTGCTAATCTTTAACAATGTTACAATTAATTTGAAATAGCCTATAATTTGGAGGTGGTGAGTTTAAAATAAACCTGACTAAGAAAGAGTCTTCCACCATCATCTCCAAGGTGTTTAGTCTTGTTGCAATATTGGTCATCTTGATGGTATGTTCTCACATTCCCCTCGACCCATCAAACTTCATGACAGTGAGTTGTGTCATTAAAAATAGTTCTACAAACATAATATATTATTTCTCAGTTTTAATTTGTTGAATCGTGGTCTTAACGTTATTGAAAATAGTCATGTTAAAAACGTAAGGTTCAATCTTTTTGATCATTCTCATTGCTTATGATACAAAGTCTTTTCCTCACTGTTTAACTCAATAATAAAAATAGGTTTATCTCCTAATAGTGTCAAGTCAAGATCCAAAACACCTAAATGGAACTTAACTTGCTCACTCCATTCAGAGAAGCTCTAACCATTAAATAAAGCAACAAATAGGCTTGCGAATGAAAAGAAATAACTGTAAAATAATATATAAAAGCAAAACAATACATAAATGTTTAACTATTAAATTTAATTTATGAATTTATATAAGCAAACAATCCAAGTATATTGTAATTCTCCTCTAATTACAATATACTATCATAAATAAATGTTACTAACTTTAATGGACAAATAAATATTTTGACTAAATAAACACATCATCTTTAGAAATTCAAATATATATCTAACAAGAATATTGCATAAATAATAATTTTATGATCTTTAGAATAACATGATTTTCACAAATATAAAATAGGCTAAAATGATATATAAGACTTTG
>CM025143.1:16856300-16866956 GCA_013467495.1 Gossypium gossypioides | reverse complement strand
CTCCTACAAAAATTCTAATATATATATTTATATATATATTCTCTAACTTCCCCAAAAACCTCTATTAGTGACTCTCAGTATCTTTGTGGAAACTACTCCCAACCTCTCTCACGATATCTTGTATCAACAAATGCCATTAGCAATTCAGATTAATTCCTCATACCAATAACAATAATGGACCAAAAATGGCTAAATAAAAATAAATGAGTTAAGCAATCTTTAAATGAGAGTCCTTCAATTTTTTATTATTTTTACTATGTGTCCAAGATTTGTGCGATTTTCTTTCGTGTTTTTTCTTCGTGTGTCTGCCTTTATTCTTTGAATATTATGGCAGTAGTGGATGTGTATGAGTTCCCATGGTTGTAGCTGATTTCCATTAGCGTGAGGATAGTCTTTTTGGTGGTGTACGGTGTTGGTGATTTAACGCGAGGAGTCACTGTTAAAGTCAGTCGCTAAGAAGTGTTTTTTTAAGAAGATACGAACTTTTATACGGTGATGTTGTTTGGTTCTTTGTTTTCTTCCTACTTTATTGCTTCTTGGTAAAAATAGTTTTGTTATTTTCCTTTTTTTTCTTCCGACGTGCATGGTTTTTGATATTATGATAACTACTTCTCTTGTGGGGCCTACGGTATTTTTAGAGTTTTTGGTTGACTTTCCTACGTTCTTTGCATGAGAACGAATCTTTTAATTGGCTCTTTTTTACCGAGAAATCAGATATGTAATTTGCATGCCTGATGGTTTGTGTGACTATCAATTAGATGCTGACGGTGGAGAAGATTTTGTTTTGTTTTTTCCGGCTTCTTGTTGAAGACTTAGGTTTTTCTTTTCTTTTCATTTTTTGGATGGCTTGATTTCTTTTCTAATTCATATGAGTAAGTAATCTTTGTTAATATTGGTTGTTTTTGTGTTACTTAAACCTGGTTTTACCTGCCTTATCTTTTTCTTTTTATTTTTCTCTTTATTATTGTAAGTGGTTTTGTCTTTCATTTTCCTACGATTTTTGTTTTTTTCCTATACTTGTTTTCTTTGATTTCCTCTCACTCTGTAAGTTTGTATTTTAGCTTCGATCCCAAGCTCACTATCTTTCTTTCTTGTGTTTATTTTAGGGTTTTTCTTGTTGCCTTATGGTGAACTGAGGGGGTGGTTTTCTTGTTGAGATAAGATTCTCGATGGTTGGATATATTAACGCGATGCTAGAAAGATTGAAATTTTTTGAAGACTAGTCGGTCCAAGTTATTAACACTAATGCTGTTAACTATTTTCAATGATTTGAAGCATGGGCGATGGGTAGAATAATGGCGGAGGAGAAATCGAATAGAGAGGCAATGTATAGGGTCTTTAGGTCGTTATGGTTCACGAAAGAGGAGGTAAACTTTGTAGCCCTAAATGAAGATGTGATAATTGTTAAATTTGGATGTTTAGAAGATAGAAGCAAAATCCTCAACCTTATGCCCTGGCTTTTTGACAACTGCTTATTCGCTATAATGCCTTTCATCAAGGGTAAAGATATAGACATATTCGAGTTCAACCTATATCTTTTTTCGCTGCTGGTTTATAACATCCCATTGGAATTTATGGATCATCAAACAACGTTGGACATCGATAATGCTATAGGAGAGTTGGTGGCGATCGACTGGAAAGATAGAAATGGAGGCTGGACCGAATTATTAAGGTCGAAAATAAAAATTAATGTGTCAAACCCCCTACGGAGGGTAGTGAAGCTAGTGGGAAAAAATGGAGTCAAAATCATATGTATGCTCAAGTACGAGAGATTACCAAATTTTTGCTACTACTGTGGATTGATTGGTCATAAAATAAAAAAAGTGCAAAAATAGGGATGAAGCCTTTGATTCTAATATTTTAAACTTCCAATATGGAAGCTAGCTAAGGGAGAATATAGTGGCTTCGAACCAAGACAGAGGCATATGGCGAAATGGTATTGAGATAAAGGCAAACAAAGAGCCCCCGAATGAGGAAAAAGAAGAGAGTAAAATAGACTCATGGGACGACAATGGGAAAATGATACAAAAAAAAAAGAAAAGGGGTATGAAAAAGACTCAGTATCTAACTCCCCTGTGGAAAAGAGAAGTCATAAATCTGTGCATGATGGACTAGGAAGATTTAGAAGCAAAAGAAAGAGACAAAGGGGATTAAATTGAGACAACACAGATGAGAGTCCATCAAAGATTGTGAGGAGGAGATTGCTAAAAAAGGTTTCACCATGCAGTGCGGTGGCTGGCGACCAGCCCCGCCAAGAGCAATGAGGATTCTATGCTGGAACTGTCGTGGGATTGGGAACCTTGCGACAGTTCGTGAGCTTAAGTAACTTCTTGTTGCGAATGATCCTGAGGTTATCTTTCTTTGTGAAACTAAAGTTCATGCTAATAAGCTTGTTTCTATTCGTAGCAAATGTAGGATAGAGGGATGTTTGGCTGTTAATGCTATCGGTAAAAGTGGTGGTCTTGTCATGATGTGGAAAGAATGTATAAAGGTCGAGATAAAAAACTATTCTAACAACCATATTGATTCTCTGATTCACTTGAAAAATGATAAGGTCATCTGTTTCACAAGATTTTATAAGAACGTTGATCCTAACAAAAGACAGAGTTCGTAAGATATGGTAAGGAAGATAGAAAAATTTGTTAAGGAAAAGTGGATCATCGAATGAGATTTCAATGCGATTCTCGACAATATGGAAAAAACAGAGGGAATGAGGAAGCAAAAAGCGTTAATTGACGACTTTCGAGCGATTGTGGATAAGCTTTCGTTGGTTGATTTGAAAACGGACAAATGGTGGTTCGCATGAGTTAACAACAGGGAGGGAGATGCTTTGGTCAAGGAAAGACTTGATCATTTTTTGATTTATTCAAATGATGTGGCTTATTTTCCGTTCATGGAGACCAAGGTGATTCACCAATCCACTTCCGATCATGATGTTATTTTTTTAGACACTGAGGGCCGAAAGCCTTAAAGAAAGGACAAGAGATCCTAGGCTCAACTTTAGATACGATGTCTTCTGGGCCAAAGAGAATGAAGCTAAGAATATTATTAAAAATGCGTGGCAGAATGGTGTTGTGGATATTATGGGGAAAATTGAGAAGGCGGGCCAAGACCTAGGTGTTTGGCAGTACAATTGATACAAAAAGATGCGTAATCAATTAGTACGTTACAGTCGAAAATCAATAGAATCATAGATAGCCCGGGAAGTACGTACGCGGGTAACAGGCTTAAGGCTATGAGGTTAAAGCTTGGAAAACTACTGGACAATAAAGAGAAGCATTGGGCCCAACATTCGAGAGTCACTTGGCATAAGAAGAGCGATAGAAACACCCTGTTTTTCTATGTTAGAGTTACTAATAGAAAAAAAAATAGCATTGATAGACTAAAGGACATGCATGGCCACTGGAAGGAAAATACCAAAGATATTTGCGATGCGGCCAGGGAGTATTTTCAAAAACTATTTGAGTCAAATTTACATAATAATAATGTGTTAAATCTTGACTATATTGAGATTTGCATTTCAAAGGAGATGAATGAAAGACTGATGAAAGATTTCACGGATATTGAAATTAAGGAAGCATTCAATCAAATGGACCCTAGGAAAGCCCCGGAAATTGATGGCCTGTCGGGGAACTTTTATAACGAAAATTGGGATGTGGTGGGAGAGGATATTATTAAGCTATGCCATGAGATTCTTAGGCGCGATAGGAGTGTGGATAGGCTAAATGAGACTATTATTGTTCTTATTCCTAAAATTAAAGAACCTATTGATATGACTAATTTACGTTCGATTAGTCTTTGCAGGGTGGTGTACAAAATTGTGGCCAAGGTGTTTGCTAATCACTTGAAAGATACCCTACTGAGATGCATTAGCCAAAATCAAAGCGCCTTTGTTCCCAAAAGAATGATTCATGGCAACATATTGATTGCCCATGAGCTTGTCCATTACCTTCAAAGTGCCAAAAACGGGCCCAACAAGGGTTTCGTGATCAAGCTCGATATGAGCAAAGCATATGATCAGGTAGAGTGGAAATTCATTGAAGAAGTTATGTACAAAATGGGCTATGCCGATGTATGGGTGACAAAGATTATGAGTTACGTTCGTTCGGTCTGCTACGTTGTTAAATACAACTCAACCCTCTGTGAGACTATTGTTCCGGAAAGAGGTCTCAAACAAGGGGATCCTCTCTCTCCTTACCTTTTTTTTATTTTGCATGGAAGCATTCTCTAGATTACTAATCTAAGCACAAAATGAAAATATGCTTAAAGGAATTAGGGCTAGTATTAATGGGCCGCATATAAATCACCTATTTTGCCGATGAAGCTCTCCTCTTCATTCGTAATAAAAAAAAAGGGATGTTGAGGAAATAGTCAATATTATTAATAAGTTTACTAATGTTTCGGGACAAAAAATTAATAACGACAAATCTATGATTATGTTTAACCCGAAAACTCATTTGGCCTAAAGACATAATTTTTGCTCTATGCTCGATATGCGTATGGTTGATACTCTCAATAGCTACTTGGGGTTACCCTTACCTATTAGTAGGAAAAAGTCAACAGCTTTTACTAATGTTACTAATTGTTACACTTGAAGGGTCAATTGCTAGTCAAAACAACTATTATCCTACAGTGGGAAAGAAGTGTTCCTTAAGGCCATTCTCCAATCTATTCCAACATATGCGTTCTCTGTTTTTCTCGCCCTTATAGGAATCATTAAGGAGCTTCATTCGAAAATGGGCCGAATGTGGTAGACTAACAACGAGAAGACCTGTAGTTGGGCCATGATGGCCTGGGATCGTTTATGTTATCCAAAAGCGATGAGCGGCATGGGCTTTCGGGATATGCACCTGTTCAACTTGGCTCTTTTAGGAAGACAAGTGTGGAGGCTCATAAACTTTAAAGACACATTATGTTTTAAGGTGCTGAGTGCTAAATATTTTCCTGAAGGGGACATTTTCAAGCTAAAGCTTTGTAATAAACCGTCGTTCACCTGGACAAGCATTACTAAAATAGCAGATGCATTAAAAGATGGCTTTATTTGGCAAGTGGGGGATGGCAACACGATCGACATTCAGTGGGACCATTGGGGCATTGAGGGTCTTAATGGGAACTCAATTTGTTGGCCACTCTTGACAAACGACGAAAGAAAAGTTAATGACTTGTGGGACCAGGATCAAAAGCGGTGGAAAAGGGATAGAGTCATCGAGCTATATGGCAGAGAGATGGGGGAGTGTATTTGTAATTTACCCTTTCCTCCTAATGGTGTTAAATATAGCAGAACGTAGCTACAAAACCCTCATGGGGTTTATACGGTGAAGTCGGCCTACTCTTGGTTATCTCTAAAGTGAATTGGTTTTGGCCCCCATAAACTTTTCTGGAGAATTATCTGGAAACTTAAAATGCTTCCCAAGATCAAAGTTTTCAGTTGAAGAATCGGCCATGATATTTTACCCACCTACATTAACATTGCTCGCATTCGTCAGAACTTCTCTACAACCTGCCCGAGATGTAAAAATAGTGACGAGACGCTTCTCCATACCCTGAAAGAGTTCCCGAAGGTTCGTGAAACTCTCATAATCGGGGGTTTAAATAATAGGCTTCTCGATGGAAACTATGATAGATACATTGACTGATTGGAAGATATTCTGCAGGAGCTCGACTACAACGTTGTTGCTGACTTCTTTACTCTCCTCTAGAACTACAGGAACAACAGAAATAAGATGGTCTTCCAGGGCAGGGATGATCCTGCTATGGTGGTTTGGGATAGGGCGCAAACCCTCAGCAAAGATTTTAGAATTTTTAATTTGAACGAACCCCCTATGATTCCCCCAACTCCAGTGTGTAAAAGCTGGAAGAAACCACCAAATGATTTTATTAAAATCAACGTGGATGCCGCAATTTTAAATGGGTATGTCGGCTATGGGGCTATTGCGAGAGATACAGATGGTTTCGTTCTTGCCGGGTGCTATGGTTTTGCAATTAAGGCCCTTGATGCAATTTGGGCGGAGTTGGAAGCGTTGACTATGGGTTTGAATCTGGCTTCAAAATTAAATGCGTCCAAGCTTATAATGGAATCTGACAGCACAACTTTAATAAACACGGTCAAAAAACGTGATCAAGATGTTACCATTCTAGGTCGTTGTGTGAAAAAGGAATGCATGGCCCTTAAGAATTTTGAGTTAGTCCATTTTAATTTGATTGATTGTAGCAATAATGAAGCTGCTGATTTACTTTGTAAGCTTGCTTTTAGGAACAGATGTAATTTGTTTTTTTAATTTGGATTATCCTTTGGAAATCTACAATGTTATCATTCGTGATGCAATAAAATGAGGTTGACTTTCGGGTCGTTTTTTATCAAAAAAAGTAAATGAGTTAAATCTCAAATTTTATGATAGTACAAAGACTGAATTTATGATTTGACCTCAACAAAGTATTTAACACCAACAATGATTTGGGCTAATTTCTCAAATGATAGCAATAAGAAAATTAAAAAAATACCAAATTAAAGTATAGGGATTAAATTCCAAATTTAGTAATAGTACAAGAATTAATACCAAAAATTTACCTTATATGCTATAGTTGGCTTTTTTTTTTTTTTAATTTATATTTGAAAGATTATTATATCATATGCTATATGTCAAACATGAGTGTCAAATTTAATTACTCTTAAGGAAATGAAAAGTTGGCAATTTCGGATCACGTAAGTGGCTACCTATGAATGCAATTCTCAATATTGTTGAGAAATGGACAACATGTTTGATACGAGTATATTCTTTTTTTTAAAAATATATTTAGATAATTATACTACATACATATGTAGAATACCAACATGCTCAACTCTTATTTATAACCATCTAAAGTGGAAAAAATTATCCCGTCATGCTTTTTCAGGTTTTGTTTCCCTTTTAAAGGGCCTACACATTTATATACACTGAAAGGTTAATTAAGAGGTTATCTGAGGACACACATTGATGGAAACAAGAGAGAGCTACCTTTTATTTTTAATGTTGTTTTCCTAAGCATTTGTCTTTAAATTAAGCTGAGATATCATGTTCAAAGAGAGATATCATTTCCCTTCTTGTCTGGATGGGATGGAATAATGCAGCTCAAATTTGCATCCTTGGATACTCAGCTTCACATAGCCCCTTTTTAACCACTGCAAGCAAACAATAGTCACATTTCAAGAATAAATAAGAGAAACCTAATTATTAGGATCAGCTTTTAACAATTTATATAATATTTGACTTTAGTAATGATAATTTTTAATATGAATTTGAGTTTGAAATTATACATGGGCATTGAATTTATTTTTAGCAAGTAATCCAACCTAATTAAGATAAATTCAAATTTTAAAAGTGAAACTCAATTAAACTTGCTTACACTTTTCGCAGATCAAACCCCGCTCTTCTACGTCCTAAACTTCTCCATCATACTTGCCAAGGTTTTGCTTCAAAATGCAAAAAAGAAGTTCACTAATAAAGAGAGAGGGACATGAAAATATCCCATGAAATATGAACAACCAGTTGGTAAGCCATTTTCAAAGCAATATTCCTCCCCCAATATATACTTTTCCCTTTCCTTTTTTAGCTCAAGCATTAATGCAAACACCTTCCTGTCTCCTCTATGTTCTTGCCAAGAACTTGGTACTTCACTCAATATTCTGAAACAAGAAATGAAGTCCATCTGTGGTCTAGTTGTTCTTTTTTTTGTAATGCTTCCCCATGCTGGTACAAGTTCTTTCTCTATACATCAAATTCAAATTACAGCATGTTTTTTTTTTTCTTTGAATAATTTAATGTTTGATCTATTTATCTCCTGTTTTTATGGATTCTTTTTTAGCTTCATATGATCCACTGGATCCAACTGGAAACATAACAATAAAATGGGATGTTGTCTCTTGGACGGCTGATGGCTATGTGGTGAGTTGAACATGTTGAAGTATTAAACTATATCTATGTCTCATATTCACACTCCAGTTCAAGTAACGCAGTTAAATGGTAAACCAGGCATCAGTGACGATGAGCAACTTCCAAATGTACCGTAGCATCGTGAGCCCGGGGTGGACACTAGGGTGGCAATGGGCTAAGAAAGAAGTGATATGGTCCATGGTTGGGGCTCAAACCACCGAGCAAGGTGACTGTTCCAAATTCAAAGGAAATGTGCCTCACTGTTGTTTGAGGAAGCCTGTTGTGGTGGATTTACTCCCTGGCGTTCCTTACAACCAGCAGTTCTCCAATTGCTGTAAAGCCGGTGTAGTGTCCGCTTGGGGACAAGATCCGTCGAGTTCAGTCTCCGCCTTTCAAGTCAGCGTTGGAGTCGCTGGAACTTCAAATAAAACAGTAAAGCTACCCATGAATTTCACTTTGCTCGGTCCGGGGCTAGGCTACACTTGTGGCCCCGCTAAAGTTGTGCCTTCCACGGTCTACTTAACAGCCGATCATCGGCGAAAAACTCAGGCATTGAGTAAGCATTATTTCACTTTCGATTTTTTTATTTTATGTTTGCAAATATAATACAAATTTTACGAATCTAATTAAATTACTATATGATAGCTAACGTGTTCAATCCTATGCAGTGACATGGAATGTAACATGCACTTATTCACAATTTCTTGCCGCAAAGAACCCAAAATGTTGTGTTTCATTCTCATCTTTCTATAACCAGAGTATCACACCTTGTTCGAAATGCGCTTGCGGCTGTCAGAATAAAAACAACTGTGTTGTGTAAGCCTCTCTTTCACTACACTCGAACTAACAAATCCATGTACCGTATCGATTTCAAGATAAAACGAAATGACATCAATAATGTATCGTCATTGGTATCAAAATAGAAACGATATGCAGTAAAAGTATCATGGAGATCCCTGAGATCCCTGTACTAAGAGTCAGATTGTATTTTACCCTCTTTACCTAAAAACTAGACAAATTAGTCCTTGTACATTTGATCAAAAAACAAATCGGTCCTTTTTGTTAAAATTTTTATTCCTTGTACTGTCAAAAACTGACATGGTTGATAGGATAACCAAACAATGGCATGTGGCATGCCACATGTACCTCATGTTGACATTCATGGATCAATTTTTAACAGTAGAAATGGATGGAATTTTTAACAAAAAGACCAGTTTACTTTTTCATCTAACGTATAGAGACTAATTTGTTCATTTTTTTTGTAAAAGTCAAAACAAAATCTGACTCTTCATACATGGGTCTCCTAGTACTTTCACCAATGATATGCTTATAGGTACAATACTAACTATTTCAATCACAACACAATATTAAGATTGTTATTTTGAAACCAACACAATCGTAATTTAAATCCATAATGTTAGTAATTGAGTGGACTTATTTTCAGGAGTGATTCGAAGCAAGCACACAAGAAAGGAATAAATACACCAAGGAAAGACAATGCGCCGTTGTTACAATGCACACATCATATGTGCCCAATAAGAGTGCATTGGCATGTGAAGCTCAACTACAAGGATTACTGGCGTGTAAAGATAGCCGTTACAAATTTCAATTACCGCATGAACTACACACAGTGGACACTAGTTGCTCAGCATCCCAATCTCAATGCCGTCACCCAAGTTTTTAGCTTTGATTACAAGCCTCTAGTGCCCTATGAAGCAATAAGTGAGTTCCTCCAAAACCATTCTTCTCTTTGATTTTTATGAAACTCCTAATGAAATCATTTAACACCTATGATTCAACTGTATGTTTATGCAGATGATACAGGCATGTTTTATGGCATGAAATTCTACAATGACCTATTAATGGAAGCAGGGCCTCAAGGAAATGTACAGTCAGAGGTGCTGTTAAGGAAAAACAAGGACACATTTACCTTCAAACATGGGTGGGCATTTCCTCGGAAAGTCTACTTTAATGGCGATGAATGCTTGTTGCCTCCTCCTGATGCTTACCCTTTTCTTCCCAACTCTGCTAAAGTAAACTCGATCACTATATCAACAATGGTGGTCTCTGCCCTACTGTTTCTATTCATCATTAGTTGAAGATCATATGAAAAGAAGGTGGTTTTGAGAAACTATTGCTATAGATAAGGAAGAGTGATTTTATTTACATATTTCACCTTAATCTACTCATTTTGGTAAATTTGCAGATGGGAGGTTGAATCGGTGAAATCTCCAATGCTCAATTCAACTAATTCAACGGGTTGAATAATGTAAATTGTATTTCTTTTTTAATACTTAAATACTAAAGTTCATGTTAAATATAACCGAAATTTATCATGAATATGGGTTAATATATAAGTTTTAATGGATAAAAATCCTCTGCCCTCATGAATATGGGTTAATATATAAGTTTTAAGGCTAGTTAACCACCAAATTAACTTCTCGAGGGATGGTTTCAGCTTGTTCTTCCTGAAAATATTCAGGACCAAAAAGTTCCTCATGATTTCATGGTAGAAGCTTGAAAACAAAGAAACCACAACCTCATTTCTTGGGGAATCATGGAAAAAAATTAAGCAAGAAACAGGGAGCTTTTCTCTCCGGGTTTTGCTGTCTTCTTCCTTTTGATGCATTGTTACTTTGATCTGGTTTAAATCTCTCTTCCTCCTTGGTTTCTATTAGTTAGCTGAATCTCATTACCCTAGTTTGGATCTGTCGATTTGGTTTTGTTCAGCCATCATATCGTACCT
>CM025143.1:16827482-16841000 GCA_013467495.1 Gossypium gossypioides | reverse complement strand
CAAGCTTATGGTAATGACATTTCTTGTTTGACTATTGAGTGCATATTTCTTGAACCTTAAACACTTTGAGTACTTTAAGGGAATCTTTTGTGATGATGTCAATTCTTGTTGATTATGAATTAAATGTAATTAATTAAATAAGGGGAGACACCTATGTTTTTGTACTTTAAAATTTTTCGAATTGGATTGTTTGAATCTTTAGTGCCCTTTTAGTTGAATTATCAATGCATGATTATTGGCGAATTATTTTGAGACATTATAGATGAGGATTACAAGTTGAGAAATATTAATTTTAATGTGAGTTGAGGATTTTGCTTGAGGACAAGCAAACGCTTAAGTGTGGGGATATTACCACACAGTCGTGTCGCCAGACCATGTGGATCACCTTAAACCGTGTAACAATCGAAATTGGAAATTTTAAGTCACAGGACTTACACGGCCAAGGACACACCAATGTGTTCAGGCTATGTGACCTACACGGCCATGTCTACCCATCGTGTAACTCACTGTAAAATACTCCCTTACGCACACGGCCTAAGATACGTTCGTGTGTCCAGGGCATGTCGCCAAGCCGTGTTTCTCACTATTGAATACCTATCGTGCACATGGCTTGGGACACGTCTGTGTGTCTAGGTCGTGTGGTGCAAAACCATTTTTTTAAAATTTAAAATTTAATTTAATTAATTTCAAATTAACATGCATAAAATTAAAGGGATTTGTAAAATTTAAACACTCGGGTTGCCTTCCGAGAAGTGCTTATTTAGAGTCTAAGCTTGCCTTTACCTCTTATGTGTATGGTTACAGTGGTTCTCGGAGCCGAAGAACCTCTATCTCGTTATCCATTTTAATACCAAGATAAGGTTTGAGTCGAGTACTGTTTACCTTAAATGTGCCGAACTCAGAATGTGTTACCTCAACTGTACCGTAGGGGAAAACGTTCAGCATTGTAAATGGGTTTGATCCGTTTGACTCAAGCTCCAAAGGGAAAAGTTGTGGATCCGATTTGTCTAGCAAAACTTTGTCCCCAACCTTAAATTGGTTCGTTCTCATCACTTGCACATCATGGCGTCACTTTGTCTCTGCATCGTGTTTTTTTTGTTTCTCTTCAGTATGCATTCGCCATTCATATATTTCATCGAGTTGTACCATTCGCTCTTCATGTGTTGTTTGGTTTCTGTCACCTTGACTGAAACATGGATCCATCATGTTTTCACAAGGGATTTCCTACAAAGAACGTTGAGCCACATGGTTACTAAAACTAACAGAACTTCTAATATCATCTCGATCACTAAAGACTCACAGAATCACGTGCTTGGAGAATAATATTTTTGTCACCTACACAAAGCACAAGCTCACCCGTACCATCATCGATAATAGTCCTAGCAGTAGCTAAAAATGGTCGACCTAAGATCAAAGGTACCTCACTATCCTCATCCATGTCAAATTTATCAATTTTCATAAGCACATCCTCAATAACACCCGTAAGATATCTGATAGTTCTATCCGCTAATTGAATACTCATCCTAGTGTGTTTGGGTTTCCCATGACCTAGTTGTTTAAACATTTTTAGGGCATGACATTAATACTGGCCCCTAAATCAGCCAAAGCATTATCAATATTTAAACTACCAATGAGACAAGGAATAGTAAAACTCACTGGATCTTTAAGTTTGTTGGGCAGTTTATTTTAGAGAATGGCCAAGCAAACTGTGTTTAGCTCCATAGTCGACAAGTCATCTATCTTCCTCTTATTTGTTAATAGCTCTTTTAAGAATTTGACGTAATTTGGCATCTGCGAAAGAGCTTCAACAAACGGTAACTTAATGTGTAATTTTTTAAGAAGCTTAAGAAATTTACCATATTGTTTGTTTGTGTGGTCTCTTTTCGTCGCGTTAGGATATGACACTCGAGGTTTATATTCTTTGACAATTGACTTTTGCTCTTTCCTATCTTCCTAAACCTCATTATTGTTCACCACAATTTCTTGTATCGGTTCTTGTTCAGGTTCAACTAACCCTTTCACGTCTTGGACAGTAATTGCGTGGAGTTTCTCCCTTGGGTTAGTTTCAGTATTGCTAGGCAAACTACCTTGTGGTATTTCTAAAATTTGTTTAGCAAGCTGACCTATTTGATTTTCAAGTCCTTGAATTGATGCTTGCTAATTTTTCAGTGCTATCTCAATGTTTTGAAAACGAGTTTCTAAAAACAATATAAACTTTGTCAACATCTCCTCAAGGTTTGGCTTTTTCTCTTGCTGATAAGGTTGCTGGAAGCCTGGAGGGGATTGTGTCTGTTGATTTCCTTGACCAACCTAAGAGAAATTGAGATGGTTCCTCCAACTTGCATTATAGTTATTACAATAAGGGTTATTTTGGGGTCTAGAATTGTTACCCATATAATTGATTTGCTCATTCTCTGTGCTAGGACCGAAGGGTAAACATTTTGGATTATTCATTCTCTTGTTCGTCTACTATATTTTGTCGACTCTGCCTTGCTTCTCTACAATTTCTGCGAGCAGTACTCTCAATCTCTCTGTCAAAAAGCAATGGTCCCGACGGGTTTCCTCTAATCATAAACTAAAATAACCTGCCAGAAGCAAACAAAAGAAAAATTAGAATGTAAAATTTAAATTAAAAACAAAAATATAAAATAATAAAATAAAACAAAATTGGCTAAATTAATAGAAATAAAGTTTTCCTAATATTTTATGATCCCCGGCAACGACGCCAAAAATTTGATGTGTCACGAAACTAACTAAAAATACGACAAAGGCAAGTGCACCTATTGATAAGTAGTATAGCTATGGTGAATAAAGATATCGTATCTACGAGGACTAAAAGTATCAGTAATTATTATTTTCCTATTATTTAGCCGACAAATTGGAGTGATTGTTTTAAAGTAAGATTCACTAAATTAATCTAACTAAAGCACTCAAAAGAGAATGAATTAGGAAAATAATTGAATAATAACCAATGAGAGAAACAATACCCAGGAAATAATCCACCTAGACTTCATCTATTATTACAAATCTGATTTAAACAATTTATTCATTTGGTGTCTTGATCCGTAGAAATCCCTAAATTATGCTAATATCTCTTCCGAGAGTAAGAGCAACTGACTCTAGGTTGATTAATTGAAATTTCTTTCTCATTAAAACCCCTATTGCCGCATTAACTCGATCTATGGATTCGCCTATTATATTTTACTCTAATCCAGTAGATCTATGTTGTCTTATTTCTAGGATTGTATGTCATTCCACTCAATTATGCTAGATCTACTCTTAAACAAGGACTTTTTCTCCTCTGATTAAGTAAATTAAACATGAATTAATATCATAGAAATATTAAAACAAGAGATAAGCGCACATAATTGAGAACAATAATCAATTATTTATTGCGTAAAACATAAATTAAATAATAGAATTCATCATAGCGTTCATCCTCCCTAGGTATTTAGGGAATTAGTTCATAATTGTGAATAAAAACATTTCAAAGTCAGAATAACCACAAGAAATAAAGAAACTCATAAAAACTTCAAGAGAAATTAAAAGGAGGTCTTCAATCTTGATGGAAATCTGCTTCAGAGTTGGCTCCAATGGTGTTCTTCAAGTTGTTTTCTTCAATATTCTCTGATGGGCACCTATTCTCTTCTTCTATTTGATATTTATAAACTTTAGAATACCCATAAAGCCTAAAATTAATGTTTCTCTGTGTGTTTGGATGCAAGTCGTGAAATCGACATAGCCTGGCACATAACCATGTGTCCATCCCGTGTGGCTCACACGGACGTTTGTCCAGCCCATGTTGGATGTCCCAGGCCGTGTGGCTCCTGAAGTCAGCTCTATTTGTCTGATTTTTGCTCTTTTTTCACTCATCTTGCTTCCATATGCTCTCCTAAGTGTAGAAACATGAATTTAAAGGATTAGTAGCATAAAATTCACCAATTTGCATAAATAATCATTCAAAAATGCATTAAGAACGTGATTAAAATATGTTACTTTTATCACTTATCAAAACTCCTCCTTTAGTTTATCTCAAGCTTCTTTTGGGGTTTTGCAAGCCATAATGCGTGTGAATATGATATCCAAGATGTCATTCTGCATGCAGGATATTGCCTTGTATCTTTTAGCTCGTTCGTCACTATGGTGTTTAATTTGAGAAACTGTAGTATTGTCCCTCAATGGTGCGAGCTCGATGTCAATGTTCACAACCTCTTGCAAGTCATAAGCTTGTAGATAGGTCCTTATATTAACAACCCATATATGATTATTTTCGCCATTGAAAACGAATGGTGAAGGTGGTGAAAAACTTATGGAAGCAATGTGTAATTTAGAACGAACAATTACGACCTTTGAAAAGAAAGCTCTGATACCAATTGTTAGAATTTCGATGTTAAGAAAGAAAGAATCACAGAGAAAAAATGAAAAATTTAGCAATAAAATTGTCTGCTAAGGTTTTTATCATTTTTCACATACCTTAAATGAACAATGTAACAAGAGTATTTATAACAAGAGCAGTTCCTAAATATGGAAATAAATAACAAAGATATTTATACTAATAAATACTAAATATATTATACTAATAAAAACTAAATCTTTTAGAAAGTAAATACATCTTGTTTAACTTGTCTTGCAAGTAAACTAAACTTGCTAAGACAGAATGAGAAACTGCACAGAAAGGTACATGCTGACAACTTGGGATCTTACGGAAATGCCAACACCCAAGATAAAGACCCAAGTACCCAGGTGAAAGAGTGGCTGAATGAGATGGACAAGCTTCATCGTGACGTACGAGCCTTACACCCTGAGTCACGAGACATGGATTAGTTGTTCTGTTTTAAACACTCGTTGGCCCCCAAAATCGCGACAGTAAGTTTTCCCCGCGATTCTAAGGTACCTAAGGATATGTTTAAAGGAAGAAGGGATCCACGAGCCTATCTAATACAGTATAATGACTATATGAACGTGTTAGGGGCTTCAGACACAGCCAAATGCAAGGCCTTCTCTACAACGTTGAAAGCAACTGTTAAGGACTGGTATCTCTCCTTCCCGCAAGGCTCAGTTCGTAATTTCTGACAACTGGGGTAAATGTTTTTGGGAAGGTTCAGGGATCATCGAGCAATCATGAACACATTCATGGAGCTGATGTTGGTAAAACAGCGAGAAGGTAAGTCCCTTCAAGACTACGTAAAGAGGTTTAATTTGGTTACACTCAAAACAAAAACTTGAAAGATCAGTGGGCAATAGATGTCTTCATTATAAGAGTGTAGAACAACTACGTACAGTACTCGTTCATAGAAAATAAACCATAGAGCCTAGTCGACCTGTACGAGCGGGCCCATAAGTTCGTAGAGGAGAAAGTGACTAAGAGAGCGTCGCGGGTCAGCTTCTAAAGGAAGGATAGACAACTCAGGAGTAGAGAAAGGCAACGCGCTAGGACCTTAGCCCAAGCGATGCACTTAGAAACATGTAGAGGTACCAGCAATAGCATGCGAGGCGTTACCCCTTAGGGCAGGTTTGAGGCTTACACCCCATTGAATGCCATGCAAGCTTACATCCTTAACCAAGTAAAGAGCTTGGGAATCCTTCCCAAACCACTCCTGATGCGAAGTACTAAAAGAAAGATGAATTTTAGGGATCGATGCACTTTCCATGATGACATGGGGCATAAGACCGAGGACTATTTCATGCTAAACAACGCCATAGAAGAAGCGGTCCGGAATGATGAACTTGTTGAGTTCATAAACCAGAGAGGTCCGTAACAAGGCCAAAGCTTGCAAGGACTGGATCCCAAGGAAAAGTAAAGGGTACGAGGCACCATTCATGTAATTGTAAGCACCAATGATGAGTGGATACAATCAAGCATAAAGTGGTGAGCACACATGAGGGGTGTGATGTCACTTAGTGCCTTGAAGAGGCAGCGACACCAGGAAAAAATAGACTGAGGAGTTTAGAAGTGATGACGATGAGCTAATCCATAATGAAAAAGGGAACAACCCAATGGTGGTTTTGACTATGGTCGCAGGCTTCGAAGTTAAGAGGATACTTGTCGATAGCGGTAGCGTTGTGGAAGTCCTATATTGAGAAACATATAAGAAAATGGGTTTAGAAGAACAGTCCTTATCTGTAGCCAACCCGCTATACAGCTTTGCAAACCACCCTATTGAGGTAAAGGGCACTATCACATTGCCGATCACCTTAGGTGACGATGAACATACGACCACGGAATGCATCCAATCCTATTTGGTCAACCACCCGGTGGCATATAATGCCATCTTTGGTAGACCAATCATGAGGATGGCGAAGATGGTGATGGCGACCTATTGTATGAAGATCAAGTTCTTAACAGGTACTGGCGTAAGCTTCTTGCAATCCGACCAGCGCATAGCGAGGCAGTGTCACATTTTGTCTGTTAGGTTTGCAAAACAACCTCTGACTGAGAAGCAGAGTTCGTCAAGCTGAGCTATCAAATTAGACGATCTAGATGTAAGAAAAGAACATAGGGATAAGAAACTCGAGGCAGCAGAGCACACCGAGACCTTACAACTATTCTACGACAATAAAGAAAAGACAGTTAAAATATTGTCGGTGCTAAATGAGGAAGAAAAGATGATACTGGTCAAATACTTGAGGGGGAATTTGGACGTGTTTGCATGGTCCACAACAAATATACCAAGCATAGATCCGCGGGTAATAATGCATAGGTTGAATGTACTCCCAGAAGCGAAGCCCGTAAAATAAAAAAGAGAAAATTCACACCACACGTAATAGAGGTAGTGAGGGAAGAGGTCTCCAAGTTATTGGCCATCGGATTTATCAGGGAGGTAAAGTACTCAGACTGGATCTCGAACGTAGTGATGGTAAAAAATGCGACAAGCAAGTGGAGGATGTGCATTGACTTCACGACCTGAACAAGCCATGCCCCAAGGATAGCTTCCTCTTACCATCGATAGATCGCCTAGTGGATACCTCTGCTAGGCACAAGTATATGAGCTTCATGGACGCCTTTTTGGGCTACAATCAGATCCTACTAGACCGTGACGACCAGAAAAAGACAACTTTCATCACAGAAGGTCTCTTTTGTTACCAGGTCATGATATTTGGACTCAAAAATGCGGATGAAACTTACCAAAGGTTGGTAACCAAGATATTCATGGAGCAGATAGGTCGCTGTCTAGAGGTATACGTAGATAACAAGCTAGTAAAAAGTGAATCCATGGAGAAACATGTGCGGAACCTCTCCGACGTGTTCACGATGTTGAAGCATTGATCTCTAGACTCTAATTAGAAGGCCAGTTGGGTGCTAGGGACTTGACCATACACACCGACTCGTAGCTCGTGGCAAAGAAAATACATGACGAGTATGAAGTTAAAGAAGCAACACTAAAATGGTATCACACAATGGCAATCTAATTACTAGTGGGGTTCAACAAAGCTGAAGGCAGGCACCTCCCAAGGAACGAAAACACGCGCGTAGATGCTCTATCAAAATTATCATTCTCTATCACCATTGAGCAGAGAGGAAAAATCCTACTCGAACACAAGGATGCGCTAAGCTAGGATGACCCCAAGTATTCTCTACGACCCAAGAAGAAACATGGATAACCCCTATAATCCACATACTACAACGTAAAAATGAAAGCCAAGACCAAAAAGAGCACGCAAAACAACAATGCAATGCGGTAAGATACACCCTCCTAGAGGGTGTGCTATATAGAAAATAGTTTTCACACCCACTACTACGATGCCTCTCTCCCTCGGAAGTTGAATATATCATAAGAGAAATCCATGAGGGTATTTGATGCGATCACCTGAAAAGAAGATTGCTAGTGCAGAAAATACTTAGGCAGGGATATTATTGGCCTACTATCTACAAAGACACCTAACACATGGTCTGTAATTGTGATTCTTGCCAAAGAAATGCAAGAATACAGCGACAACTAGCAGAACCCCTTCAAATCATGACAGGACCTTAGCCTTTTGCAATGTGGGGGGTTGATATCCTCGGACCATTCCCCATAGCCACGACACAGAAAAAGTTTATTATAGTAGTTGTTGACTACTTCACCAAGTGGATTGAAGCAGAAGCTCTGGCAACTATAATAGAGAAGCAAGTAGAGTCGTTCATGTGGAAGTTAGTTGTTTGTAGATTTGGAATACCTTACACTATTATCACAGACAACGATACACAATATCAAGGGAAGTTCATGAAATTTTGCACAGACCTTCAGATATCCTTGGCTTAAAGCTCAATGAAAGCCCCACAAACCAATGGCCAAGTGGTGGCTATAAACAAGAAAATTATAGCTGTTCTTAAGAAGAAAGTGGGCGAACTAAAAGGGAATTGGTTAAAAGAGCTGCTAGATATTCGATGGGCATTGCGAACCACGCCACACACTACGACGGGTGAAACGACCTTCTCACTCGTCTATGGCATAGAAGTCATCATCCCCACAAAGATAGGTCTAAGATCTCATAGAACACAACACTTCAACGAAAAAGCTAACCATGAACCCTATGACTCAACCTGGACTTAGTTGATGAACTCAGAGAAACGACTGAGATTAAAAATACAGCCCGTGCTCAATAAGTAGCTCGTTCTATAACTCCAAGGTCAAAGGAAACTAGTTTCAAGTAGACGACCTTGTGTTGAGAAACACTAAAGCTTGCTTACCTGCTTCCTAACGTGGGAAAATGGCCCTGAACTAGGAGGGACCAAACAAAATGGTAAATAAGATAAGCTATGGAGCGTATAAGTTGGCAAAAGTAGAGGGCGCGATGGTATCGCGAACCTGGAATGTTCGACACCTTAAAAATACTATGTATGAATACCCATCATATGAATAAAATTCTTTTCCAACAAAACTATCGCCGGTAAAATCAAGGTTCGCAGGCGAAAAGCCACTACCTTCAAAACAGTTAGCTAGAGTAAAGTTCCCAACTGTAAAATCAAGGTTCACAGGCGAAGAGTCGTGACCTCCAAAATAGTTAGTGAGAGTAAAGCTCCCAGCTGTAAAATCAAGGTTCGTAGGCAAAGAGCCACGACCTCTAAAATAGTTAGCGAGGGAAAAGCTCCCAGCTGTAAAATCAAGGCTTGTAGGCGAAGAGCCGCGACCTCCAAACTAGTTAGTGAGAGCAAAGCTCTCAGCTGTAAAATCAAGGTTTTCATGCGAAGAGCCGCAACCTCTAAAATAGTTAGTGAGAGCAAAGCTCCTAGCTGAAAAATCAAGGTTCACAGTCGAAGAGTCGCGACCTCCAAAATAATTAGCAAGAGCAAAGCTCCCAACTGTACAATCAAGGTTTACAGACAAAAATTTCTAAAAATTTCTCAAGTATGAAATAGTTGTAGAATAAATAAAAAATAACAAATATCATCAACGCATTATCCAAGCATCCTACATGATACGAAGCTCGCAAACAACAAAAAGAAAACCAACAGGAAATAAAGATAAATACTTATTTATTCAAGAAAAATAAGAATATAGGATTATTGTTCAAATACATCATCACCTCCCAACACTCTGGTTCGCATCGACAGTGGCAACAACCTCAACAGTTGAGGAAGCAACGGTAATACCCCTAGTTACTGAAGGAGGAACAGTATTCACAACATCACCAACAACAGATGGAGCCATGTCCGTAGTACCAGAGCCCTCCTCCTCCTTCACAAAAAGATCACTTTTCCAAGTAGCAACGAATGAGTCCCAACCAGACCCAAAACAGTTGAAGACATCAAAACGTAAACTGATCATGTCCACATTAGTAAGTGCATTGAAATCCACCTTGCGAACATCAAAAAAGCCGCAAGCAACCTGGGTATTAAGAAGCAAGTTCTCCTTGAACTTCTAGAGGGAACCCAAGATGTTTTGGGATGTCTGTTGCTTGAAAGTTGTCAGGGCCTCTTCTTGCTTCTGAAGGGTACTATTCACCTACTCTTGGCACTCCCTAATAATCATTTCCAGCTTGGTGGAGTACCTCGCAGTGACCATCCTCAGCTCCGCCTCCGCGGTTATACGCCTTTCTTCCTCTAGAGCGAGCTCAGCTCCATACTCCTCTACCTTCATCTCCATAATTGTAAGGCGCTTGGTGAGGACCCCTTGTTTCTCATTTATTACCTCACTCTCTTCCCTTACCTTGTGATACATATCGCGCACCCTCTCTAGCTCAACCTTGGTATCAGTAAACTCCTTATTACTGGCTCCCGAGTACCTCACACTAAGAGTACCAACTTTAGATAGTAAGCGACGTAGAGATGAAAGAAAGTCCTCTCCAACCTCAATAGTTACTCTTTCAACTACAGGGGCCACCGGAGAGTTCCAACGAGTAAAGGGAGGGGTGTCCTCATTAATGGTAATGAGTGAGTTCGCTTGGACAACAGTTGGTAAGCTCACCACAGGGAAGAGTGAATGGAGGTCATCGCAGTAACAGGGACCCCGTGATCAGATCTCCTTTTTTGGCGATGCTCTAATTGAGCACCACTCTCCTCCTCCTTGCTAGAAAGGTTGATATGCGCGGCCCCAGAATAAGTCTTATGCCTCTTGCGACCACTGCCTATCAAAGCATCGATATCTATAGCTTCATTAAGCTCACATGAAATGTTGTCACTATCACTAGAACTATCCTGACAGCCCCGATTACCCTCTGCACCATCAACAACCCTACAATCAGTAAAAGTAATTAACAAGTTAGTACCTCATCTAACCCTTTCCTCTCGCACGAACTCAGGAAGGGCAAAATGAGGAAGCGCCATCCCACAATAGTGATAGAAGAAGTTTGCAGACTCCTCTAAATACCCCATCAATACCCAGTTGGTCGAGGGAATCATGGGGCTAAGTGTTCTTCATTGGTCGCCCACCAACTAACCGTGTGACATCTTTATTGCTACCATCCTTTCAACTATTTGGGCTAAGATCCTCTAGGCACAATCTAAAGATATTGCTTGCAGTCAGAACAGTCTCTAGAGCCTCATCAGTGGCAAGACTCCTCTAGAAGGTGCGCAAGTATTCACTAGGGGAGGACCATCTGGTTGGGAACCCAAAGTCTTCGCCAAGTATGCTGTGGACCTGGATATACTTCCCCCGTTTCAAGTGAAGATTCTTGCACTGATTCCTTATAATCGTTCACACCTTCTGACATGGGAAGAAGTAGTAGAACCTCGCCGATTCCCCCACATTAGTCCCTTTCAACTAATATAATTGCTAGAAGATAGAAAGCATCGACACTTCGTCGCGCTTGTAGCTGTCAAGAAAGTACGTCATGGCTAGCCACCAGGAGAAACAAGAGAGTTGGCCAGGAGTGAAGCGGCAGTCCTTGAGGAGATGTTAGAAAAAGGGATGTAATGAGAGGTGGAATCCTGCCTCCAAAACGTGCAACAAGAGAAGGAAACTATCCTACATTGCCTCACATACACGGCACGAATCTAAAGGAATGGAAAACTCGTAGGTAAAGTGGGGAAGCTAGATTCCCCGCACAGCTAGAGCCCGTTCCATCTCCTCTGGCATGGTAGTAAAAACATATGGCCTTTTAGTCACAACAATTAAAGCTGGACAGGCCGAGACAATCTGGTTGTGGGCTCCTCTCATCTTCACCATGTTTCAAGTAAAAAAGAAAACATAAATGGAAACTAAGAAGCAAAAAAGATTTGTGAAATTTGCCTCGGTTCCATTTTGTAGAAAATGCCAAACAGTGAAGAAACCTAAAACCCCGACGATCCCCTTTTAAATAGAGGTTCCTTAAACTGTTCGAATGACCAAAAAATGGACCAGCGACCCAGATACGAGTAAGAAGAAATTGTTCGTCTCTCAACAGCCAGATGTGCGCACCCAATATCCAGATTCACACGTTGTAAGCCAACTATCATACGCCACGGCCCATTGCGTGCTTAGCAAGCTGCATCTGAAATAGAACCTAAGGTCCGCCACTTTATAACGTCCTTTAGGCCTACAAAAGGGGGGACTAGATTGTTAGAATTTGGGAACGGCCAGCCCAAGTGACCCGAAAAGATCTGGATCTCCGACCTGAAAGAAGAATGTTCTCCTATAGGCATAGTTAGCTCAAGACCTCGCGAGAATGTTGGATGTTCGTAAAGATAGCTCGTATAAGAACCCTACAATGAGAGCTCACGGAAGCCTCGCAGGAATGAGGTCGTGATGGGAGAGCTCACTAAGCCTCACAAGAATGAGGTCGCAAGCTATATCCATAAAAAGAATCACGAGCCCTACAAGAAATCCCTGCTCATAACTAGCGGGTACGAGGCTCGCTGAGGGAGTCAGTCCCAGGATCAGCAAGGACTATGTGCATCGCAGACACGCGTCTAATAAGCCAAGGGACGCCTAGAGAATGTCAGCACCAGGGACAGGGAATTTGAGTACCATTGGTACCAAGGCCGACACAAAATAGTGGGCCCTATTGTGAGTTGTAATAGTAGTAGTTGGAACATGTATAAATACCCCCTATGTTTCCCTTAATATGATACGAGAAAAATATTACTCAACAGGTAACTAAGGGACTAATTTGTCAAAACAATGAAATTTGGTCGGGAAATGAGTCAAGTCCATGATAGAACCTAAGGGATTCCTAATTTTAGAGAGTTGAACTTATGGTTCCAAGACAGTTGTATAGTTGAGAATGAAGCTCGTACGATTTGGAAGCATTCTTTTAATGGAAATTTAAGTGTCAAATCTGCTTATGAATTGGATATAAACTAGTAGGAATTGGAAGACATCAAACCAGAGAAAGATCAAATAAATTGTTGTAGGAAACTATAGGTTACAGGTGCCTTTTAAAATTATTTTGTTTCTGTGGAAAATCCTCCATGATTGCCTTCCCAATAAAGGGGAAATTCAGAAAAGAATTGAACAAGTGCAAGGAAGCAAGTGTGACAACTGATCACCTTTTTCTTCACTATCCTTTTGCAAGAGCAGCATGGTTGGGTTCACAAATTGGAATGAGAAGTCATAATCTGGGAACTCAATCAATAAAGGAATGGACAAATAGAGGAGCCAGAGACTAACATTATTAGAATCATGGCTTGTACCCTTTGGTCTATTTGGATGGTTTGAAAAAGTTAAACAAAATACAGTGGTTGCCATAAAGCAAGCAAAAGATATTTATGAGTTACCGACCACAGCTTTCAAGAATGAGTTTGATAAAAGGAGGTGTGACACCAAAGGTAATGAAAAGAGTAAACAACTGGACAATATAAATGATGGCTTTAACCTTTTTATTGAATGGAGGAAAAATAAGATGGTAACATAAGACAAATTTGGAAAGAAGCATTTTCAATCCCATGTAAGCAAAACTGATTGGTCTAAGAATGATATTAGCAAAACTTATACAGTTAGCAAAACACGAAGAATCCACAACTCCTTCAAGCGGGTCTAATTTCCCCTCCAAGATAGAAACCTTGGCATGAAAAAGTTTGAAGATGATCCCCACAATCTAAAAAGATTTTTAAAACTCTTATAAAAGAAACTCAAGAGAAATTCTTGAAAAGAAAAACTTAGAGAGAATTTATTAACT
>CM025143.1:16791283-16801616 GCA_013467495.1 Gossypium gossypioides | reverse complement strand
CATGTCTAAAATGGACATTTTATTCTTCAAAAGCACTTTTTGACAGCAATACCAAACACTCAAAATTTTTAAAAGCACTTCTCAAAAGTACTTTTCCACAACACTTTTCAAAAGCAATGAAGAAGTGCCCTAATTTTGGTCAAATCCTATTTTATGAGTAGGCATTTATTTTATTTATTTTGTTTTTAAAAAAAAAAAGAAAGAAGAAAAAAGGATCTCAAAAACCCACGTCTCCTCTTTTTGCAATTCCTCAAGTCACATCGCAATTTCAATTGCAAAAATTTAGTTTTCTTGTTCATCTGTTCGTCAGTTCTTTTTGGGGCTTTGTTTGGAAATCTTCTTTAACATTGGTTGTTGTTGGTTGGGTCTGTAATTTTACTTCTATTAGGTAACGTTTTAATTAGTTATTTGATTGATTAATTTGGGAGTTTTGAGGCACAATAGGTGTTGTTAAAATTTGGTTTTTAATGATTAATTAGTTCGTTGCGCTTAGGAGAGAATCGTGAGACGTTTAACACTCCTTCAGCATTGTAATTTCGTGGGATTGTGGTTCGATTATCGATAAGAGTTTAGAAGGGTGTTAGTGTTATCAATGAGTTCGATTATTAGCTATCTTGTGCCTAAATGTTGTAATTAATCGTTTTATTTGGCATATTTAGGTCTCGGGAATTCTCTGGTTGCGTTCTTGTCGAAATCGAATCAGGTGTGTAACGAAAACACGAGAAAATGATGATCGGTGAAAGCTAAAAATAGGGTCTGTCAACGCCACACGGCTATGTGTTAGGCCATGTGCGACACACGGCCTAGGTCATTTTGGGTCGTATGGGCCACACAGGCAAGCCATATGGGCATGTGGGTCCAAATTTCAAAAATTTTCCCTAGGGTCATACATGTCATCTCAATCGACTCTGGGCTTTCCGTAGGGTCAGTATGTGTGGTATAAGCCTTAAAGCATGAAATCTGCTACTATGTTAGATTGAAATTAACGTAAATGACATTTATACGAGTATTATGAAATACATATGTATGATTTGTTCTGTTATGTATAAGCATGTGAAATATCTGTTATACGAGCATGCATAATATGTTAATCCTAATATCTGTTAGTCTGTTTTATCTGATAATCTGTCTGTAATTGGCTATGAGGCGGGATTTGTATTATGAGGAGGAAATTTCTGTGTGAGGCGATATCTCGTCATTATACTGGCAGCAACACTGCGATTATTCTGAAAAGTGTCGTATAGACACTATATGGTGTGTAGGATTGGGTAGGTGTTTTATACCCCACGTGGTGTGATGGGGTGGTTAGAGTTGGTGTGTAGAGGATGGGGGTAGGATTTTGCATATTTGTATCTGCATACTTTTGATTCTGTAAAAGTTTACATCTGTATCTGTTCTGCATGAGATTAAGTCTGAATTTCTGTTTATATACGCGTTACACACTGAGTTTCAAAACTCACTCTTTGTTTGTTTGTTCTGTTCAGGTAACCCTAAAATTTAGGCGGGTCGGTGCGACGAAAGCTCAATGGTGACCATATTTTCGTAAAATTTCATTCTCTTAAAATTAGGTTAAACTTTGCTAACTTTTGAGAGTTTTGTAATTTTGGGACTCTTCGGACTTTTTGGGACTGTTTTTGGTTTTGGATTTTATTTTAGTTTTCTAAGCGTAACAACCGATAAAACGGTTTTTCTAAAAACGACAACTTTTCTGAAATAACGGTTTTCAAGAAACAATTTGGTTTGCCAAAATATGACATTTTAAAGAAACTCTGCTACAAAACATTCGGTTTTATAGAAAGGCGTAAACGAGCAACGATTTTAAATCAAATAAGTATATTAATAAGTTTTCCAAACAAATCGGACATATTAAGTAACAACGGTTACGATGATTCACAAATAACAAGGAATTTGTTTTATAATTTTCCTTTGTAACACTTCTAGATTCGACCATAATGTCTAGGCCGAGTTTGGAGTGTTACATTTAGTGGCATCAGAGCTAGGTTACAAAACTCGGACTGTGAAATTTTGGGTTCAAAATTTTATTTGTAAAAAACTGGTTTTCAAGGAAATTTTATTTCTTACAATTTGAAAAGTAAGTATGCGGTACACCAAGTCTCCGACGTCGATCTTGTAAGTACTTCTAAACTTAGAAATATTGTAGTTAGAAAACTCTGAAATGTCTGAAACTACACTGAGTTAGTTAGGGACTGAAACTTCTAATAAATATTTGAAGCATAAAATACTTGCTAATAAACATTAAAACTGATGCACAAAAGTTTGTAATGTAGATAAACCTTTGATTACGATAAGTGCTCGAGGAAAACGTGGTCGTGGTACTCGTAGGCGCGGCGGGCGCTGTAGAGGGACTCGAGCTGAGTCGTCCTCGATGGGCAGTATGCCTAATTTGGATACAAGCGAGACACCAGTTACACCTTTAGTTGAGACTGGGTCTCAAAACCACTCAATTGGGGACGACGCATTGTCCCAAGCCATGCTTAGAGTATTGGAGAGGGTCGCTGGACCCCGTTCTAGTTTTGGGAGCCGTGGGTCAGTAACTGAACGACTCTAGCTTAATGGTGCTGAGCTTTTTAGAAGCATCACTGAAGTCGCCCCTATTGTGGCCGAATACTTGGTGGATGCCACCAAGAGGATAATGAATGACATTGACTGCACTTCTAAGCAGAAACTGAATGGTGCAGTATCTCTTATTTGCGACGAGGCGTACTAGTGGTGGTTATCGGTCGAGGAGGGTACTTAGCCAAATCGTATTAATTGGGAGTATTTTAAGACCACATTCTAAAGAAAATATGTGGGACGAGTTATACGGATGCTCGCAAGCGCGAGTTCATAAACCTCACTCAGGGGGATAGGACTGTGGCTGAGTATGAGGCCAAATTTCTGATATTGAGCCGTTACGCTCGAGGGATGGTGGCATCTGAATATGAAAAATATGTTCGCTTTGAGGATGGTTTAAGAGACAGTCTGAGAGTTCTATAGATCCACAGAGGAAGCGAGAGTTCGCCGTTTTGGTGGACAATATGAAGATCGTAAAAGAGGTTAAGCGCGTTGAGCGCCAAAATAGAGACCGAGAGAAGGGTAAGAATAAGATAGATTCAGAGCCCTCTAATTCTATTCAGAGGCCTAAGAAATGGGCCAAACTTGATGGGCCTTCTAGAGTTGGAGCTCCAATTGCTTCTCCTGTGGCTTAGCTGTGCAATGACTGTGGTAGACGCCATCCGGGCGAGTGTTGAAAGAGGTTGGGAGCGTGTCTATGATGTGGGTCTATAGAGCATTGTATTAGAGATTACCTACAGCATTCTGATAAGATGCAAACTCCAGCTTTGGGTTTTGTTCAGCCTCAAAGGGAAGTTCAACAGCTGCCTAGGGGTCGTGGTCCGGCCAGGGGTGGTAATGGTATTGGTAGCTGACAGAGAGTACCGAGCAGATGTGCTAATCAAATTGAGGTGAGACAGCCTGCGCTGGTTTATGCTGCTAGACGTCGTGAGGATAAGGACGTCGCTGATGTGATTACAGGTACGTTTCTTATTTTTGATGTTTCTTATTTTACACTGATTGACATAGGATTAACACACTCTTACGTAGCTAGTTTTGTCTCTGAAAATTTGGGGATTCTTGTTGAGCGTACTTCTGGTGAGATTTCTGTATTGAGTCTACTAGGTCAATCTCTTCGGGTGAATAGACTGTATAGGAATGTACCATTGGAGGTACAAGGGGTTGTATTTCTGAATAATCTAATGGAGCTACCGTTTGGGGAATTTGATTTAATTCTGGGTATGGATTGACTTGTAGAGCATTGAGTCAGTTTGGATTGTGCGACTAAAAGGGTAGTTATGAGATCCGAGAGTGATGTAGAGGTGGTTATGATTGGCGAGCATCGTGATTACTTATCCAATGTGATTTTCGCTCTTGTGGTCGAAAAATTGGTTCGAAAAGAGTGTAAAACGTATCTGGCTTTTGTAAGTGATTCGATTTTTGTAGACTCTTCTGTTGGGAATATTTGAACAGTTAAGTAATTTCTGAATATTTTTCTCGAAAAATTATCGGGTTTACCTTTGAATTAGAAAGTAGAGTTCTATATTGATCTTCTACTGAGTACAGTTTTGGTGTCTATCCCTCCTTATTGTATGGCACTGAAGGAGTTTATGGAGCTAAAGGTTCAGCTTCAGGAGCTTATGGAGCTAAAGGCTCAGCTTTAGGAGCTTTTTGATCATAAATTCATCTGTCCTAATGTGTCTCCGTAGAGGCACCGATTTTATTTGTGAAGAAAAAGGATGGTAGCATGAGAATGTGCATCGACTATCGACAATTGAATAAGCTAACTATAAAAAATAAGTACCCACTTCCGAGGATCGACGACCTATTTGATCAGTTTCGTGGGGCTTCGGTATTTTCTAAGATAGATCTCTGTTTTTGGTATCATCAACTTAAGGTTAAGGAAGTTGATGTCCATAAAACTACTTTTAGGACTCGTTATGGGCATTATGAGTTCCTAGTTATGCCTTTTGGTTTGACGAATGCTCCGGCTGTATTCATGAATTGATGAATTGGGTTTTCCAGTCGTATTTAGATCAGATCGTCGTAGTTTTTATCAATGATATTCTGGTATACTCTAAGACCAAAAATGATCATGATGAGTATCTTAGAGTAGTTCTTCAGATACTTCGAGAGAAACAGCTTTACGCTAAGTTGAGTAAGTGTGAATTCTGGTTGAGGGAAGTAACGTTTCTAAGGCATGTGGTTTCTACTGAGGGGATCCAAGTTTATCCTAGAAAGATTGAGGTTGTACTTGATTGGAAATTGCCTAAGAACATTTTTGAGATTCGTAGTTTTCTGGGTCTTACGGGCTATTACCGTAGGTTTGTCGAAGGGTTCTCATTTATAGCAGCTCCTCTAACTAAGCTGTTGTGAAAGAACGCTTCTTTTGTTTAGACTGATGAGCAGCAATCGAGCTTTGAGAAGTTTAAATCTGTTTTGACTTAGGCTCCTGTTCTGATATAGCCTGAATCTAGTAAAGAGTTCATGGTATATAGTGATGTGTCACATGTTGATTTGGGATGTATTCTGATACAAGATGGTAAGGTTGTGGCTTATGCGTTCCGACAACTTAAGGCACACGAGAGGAATTATCCGACGCACGATCTTGAGTTGGTTGCCGTAGTTTTTACCTTAAAAATTTAGAGGCACTATCTGTATTATGAGAGGTGTATCATCTACACCGATCACAGGAGCCTTAAGTACCTTTTTACTCAAAAAGAGTTGAACCTTAGGTAGTGTAGATAGATTGAGCTGCTCAAGGATTACGACTGCACTAAAGAGTATCATCCTGGTAAGGCTAATGTAGTGGCCGATGCTCTTAGTCATAGAGTAATGTCTGATTTCAGGGTGATGTTTGCTCGCCTAAGTCTGTTTGATAATGGGAGTCTGCTAGCCGAGTTACAAGTTAAGCAGACTTGGATTGATCAGAATTGGGATAAACAGTTAGGGGATGAATCTTTGATTCTGCGTTTCCTCAGGTAGAGGATGGTAGCACGTCTAACTTTGGGCTGAATAGTGATGGGGTTCTGTGTTTATAAGGATGGGTTTGTATACTGAACAACTTTGATTTGAGACAGTCTATTCTGAGAGAAGCGCATGGTAGCTCATATGTTATGTATCATAGTGGAAATAAGATGTATCGGGATCTTCAGAAACTGTATTAGTGGCCGAGTTTAAAACTAGAGGTAACAGATTTTATTTCTTGATGTCTAACGTGCCAACAAGTTAAAGCTGAGCATCAGTTGCCTTCGGGTTTGCTCCAACCTGTTAAGATTCCCTTATGAAAATGGGAGCGTGTGACTATGGATTTCGTTAGTAGGTTGCCCTTAACACCTACTAAGAAGGATTTAGTATGGGTCATCGTGGATCGGATGACCAAGTCTGCCCACTTTATTCTTGTTCGGACAGATTATTCTTTTTAGAAGTTGGTCAAGCTATATATTTCTGAGATTGTGAGACTTATGGGGTTCCGGTTTCGATAATTTCATATAAAAACCCTCGTTTCACTTCTCGATTCTAGAGAAAGCTTCTTGAGGCTCTGGGTTCGAGGTTAGATTTCAGTACTGCGTTTTATCCTCAGATAGATAGACAATCTGAGAGGGTGATTCAGATACTGGAGGATATGCTCCGGAGTTGCGTGATCGATTTCTGAGGTAGTTGGGAGGATTTTCTACCATTAGCCAAGTTCGCTTAAAATAATAGTTTTCAGTCTAACATTTAGATGGAACCTTACAAGACTCTGTATGGTCGTAAGTGTCGCGCCCCGTTGTGTTGGATTAAGTTTGGTGAACGACGAATTTTGGGTCCTAAGTTGGTTTCTGAGACTAAAGACAAAGTCAAACTGATTCGGGATCGTCCTAAAGCGGTTTCAGATAGACAGAAGTCCTATGCAGATTTGAAAAAGAGAGATATTGAGCACTCCGTGGGTGATTACATATTCCTTAAAGTATCTCCGTAGAAGAAAGTTCTACAGTTTGGACGTAAGGGCAAGTTGAGCCCTAGGTTTATTGGGTCGTATCAGATTTTGAAGCATGTGAGATCGGTTGCTTATCAGGTAAAGCTACCTCAGAAGTTAGACCGTATCCATACGTATTTCACGTCTCTATGTTGAGGCGGTATTGGTTTGACCCATCTCACGTTGTTTCTGTTGAGGAGATTGAGGTTAGACCAAATTTGACTTTTGAGGAGAGACCAATTTAGATTCTGGATCGAGATGTAAAAAATTTGAAGAAGAAGTCTATTCCGTTAGTGAAGGTTCTGTGGCGGAATAATGGTACTGAAGAAGTCACGTGGGAACCTGAGGATTTGATTCGTCAGCAATATCTGCATCTATTTGAGTCAGGTAAATTTCGAGGTCAAAATTTCTTTTAGGGGGTAGAGTTGTAACTCCCTGAGTTAATTAAGTCTGTTTTACGAATTTCGTCCGAAGTAAGTATCTATAACTGTAGTTAAGTGCCTTAATTCAATGTCTGAGGTCTCGAGTTCAAGTCATAGTTCAATCGTCTGTTGTTTCTAAGCCTATTTGATTTTAAATAAAAATATGCTTATTGTCAAAATAATTTTGGAGCTGCTTTTATTATTTTATTAAAGAAAAAGGGAGTTTGTTAGAAATAATAATAATTATATATGCTTTGATAAATCAAGTAGCAATTTAAAAAAAATGTTTTAACTGTTGGATTTATTTTGAATTAAACAAAACAAGTGTCTAATTCTGGTCAAATTCTATTTTATGAGTAGGCATTTATTTTATTTATTTTGTTTTTGAAAAAAAAAAGAGAAAGAAGAAAAAAGAATCCCAAAAACCCACGTTACTCTTTTTGCTATTCCTCAAGTCACGTCGCAATTTCAATTGCAAAAATTTAGTTTTCTTGTTCATCTGTTTATCAGTTCTTTTTAGGACTTTGTTTCGAAATCTTTTTTAACATTGGTTGCTGTTCGTTGGGTCTGTAATTTTGCTTCTATTAGGTAACGTTTTAATTAGTTATTTGATTGATTAATTTGGGAGTTTTGAGGCACAATAGGTGTTGTTAAAGTTTGGTTTTTAATGATTAATTAGTTCGTTGCGTTTAGGAGAGAATCGTGAGACGCTTAGCACTCATTCAGCATCGTAATTTCATGGGGTTGTGGTTCGATTATCAGTAAGAGTTTGGAAGGGTGTTAGTGCTATTAATGAGTTCGATTCTTAGCTATCTTGTGCCTAAATGCTGCAATTAATAGTTTTATTTGGCATATTTAGGTCTTAGGAGTTCTCTGGTTACGTTTTTGTCGAAATCAAATCAGGTGTGTAACGAAAACACGAGAAAACGGCGATCGGCGAAAGCCAAAAATAGGGCCTGTCGACGCCACACGACCGTGTGTCTGGCTGTATACAACACACGGTCGTGTGACAGGCACACGGCCTTGGCCATTTTAGGCTGTGTGGGCCACACAGGTGTGTGGACCCAAATTTTAGATATTTTCCCTAGGGTCGTACATGTCATCTCGATCGACTGTGGGTCTTCCATAGGGTCGGTATGTGTGGTATAAGCCTTAAAGCATGAAATCTGCTACTCTGTTAGATTGAAATTAACGTAAATGACATTTATATAAGTATTATGAAATACGGTATGTATGATCTGTTCTGTTATGTATAAGCATGTGAAATATCTGTTATACGAGCTTGCATGATATGTTAATTCTGATATCTATTAGTCTGTTTTATTTGATAATCTGTCTGTAATTGGCTCTCGGCCAGGATTTGTATTATGAGGAGGAAGTGTTCTGTGTGATGCGATATCTCGCCATTATACTAATAGTAATGCTGCGATTATTCTGAAAAGTGTTGTATAGACACTATGCGGTGTGTAGGGTTGGGTGGGTGTTTTATACCCCACGTGGTGTGATGGGATGGTCAGAGTTGATGTGTAGAGGATAGGGGTAGGATTTTGCATATTTGTATCTGCATACTTCTGATTCTATAAAATGTTTACATCTGTATCTGTTCTGCATGAGATTGAGTCTGAATTTATGTTTATATACGTGTTACACATTGAGTTTCAAAACTCATTCTCTGTTTTTTTGTTCTATTCAGATAACCCTCAAATTTAGGCAGGTCGGTGCGACGAAAGCTCAATGGTGACCACATTTCCATAAAATTTCATTATCTTAAAATTAGGTTAAACTTTGTTGACTTTTGAGAGTTTTGTAATTTTAGGACTCACCGGACTTTTTGAGACTGTTTTTGGTTTTGGATTTTATTTTGGTTTTCTAAGCGTAACAATCGATAAAACGGTTTTTCTGAAAATGACAACTTTTCTAAAATAACGGTTTTCAAGAAACAATTTTATTTGCCAAAATATGACATTTTAAAGAAACTCCGCTGCTACATTCGTTTTTATAGAAAGGCGTAAGCAAGCAACAATTTTAAATCAAATAAGTATATTAGTAAGTTTTCCAAACAAATCAGACATATTAAGTAACAATGGTTACGACGATTTGCAATTAACAAGGAATTCGTTTTATAATTTTCCTTTGTAACACTTCTAGATTCAGCCATAATGTCTAGGCCAGGTTTAGGGTGTTACAAAGCGTTTTAGTGATATATTTGTTTCAGTAATACATGATAATTAAATGTTAAATGATATATGTGAAATAAGTTTTTATGTTATGTTTGTGATATGAGAAAAAAATTTGGTATGTGAATGTGAAAGTTGATTAGTGACTATATGTTTTAAAGTAAAAACTATAAGTTATAAAGTTAATTTAAATGATTTCATGTTTTGGGAAATGAATTAAAAGTTTAAGTATATTAGTGAAAGAAATTGTGTGAATAAATGTTATTAAAAAATTATTCAAATTATAGCCACAAGAGTTAAGTGAGATGACAATGATCTCCTCTACCTTAACAAGTGGTCGAGGGTTCAATCATTGCCCTGGGTATAGAGCAGCTTTAAATCTCGTGGCCAGTGTCTACTCCCTTTATGGACTACAGTACGCAAAGGATTAGTCACTACGCTCGCTCCAACGAATACCTTTGATATGTTAGAAAAAGTTTGGGAATGATTAGAGGTTGTTTAGACATGTTTTAGTGATGTTTTGACTTTTTTTGGGTTCCCTTGCACTAATGGTGTGACAACTTTGATATATGTATTGGTACCTAAAAGTCAAAATGTTAAAATCTACAGTAAAGTAATAGAGGTATCAATACCTCTACCCCAAACCCTTAATTTGCATTACTTTGACCAAAAAATGTCTCGAACAAACTTGGATCAAAATTAATCATAACGAATACTCAGAAATAGTTCAAAATGCTTAAAAAAGAGTTTAATAAGGTTGAAATGAAAGGTGTAAAATAAAGTGAGTGATTAAGTGATTTAGTGTCCAAAATGTGACACCTATTGCTCGAGTTATCAATTTAACCCAAGTGAGGGATGTTAGACTTTTTACCACTTTCGTCGACAGTACATATTACATTGGTAAAAGAAACGTGAAGATTGTTATAAAAATTAATTATGGCAAAGATGATTATATTACCTTTCTAAATGTAAGTTATAGAATATAGTACAAACATTATGATTGTTATTTTCAATTTTAAAATTAGTACAAAAAATTATTTCCAGGTCCAAAATTTAACCTATGGAAGAACGACCTCACCCATTTATTATTGTGTTTATTAATTACATGTTCTTAATAAATTTTTTAATTAATAATCACAAAAAAGCTAAAACATTATATTTTTTTCTTTTAGATAATTTTTTATGTTAAAAATAAATTATTTCTAAAAAGAAAACAAAAATTT
>CM025143.1:16705129-16719350 GCA_013467495.1 Gossypium gossypioides | reverse complement strand
TGAATTGTTACAAAGTTGAAAAAATATAGGGATTAAATAGATACAAAGACTGATAGCAAAGTTTGACCAAAAATTACTATGTGTAGCAAAAGTGGAAAACACATTCCAATAAAAGATTCCCACGTATAAAAATTTTGAGGGCAAACATCTGGTTCCTGGCGCCGCACCGTTTACCTAAAACCTCGAGGGTTTTACCATTGCAAAGAATAACAATTTCAAAGGAATACAAGAGAACCAATCTCTGAGTCCCATAAACAAAAGGGTAAGCTTCATAAAAGCACTAAACTTATTTTTTAATTTTGATCTGCTCTTTTGGCTGTTCATTCCTTTTCTTTTCAAAGGGTTTCGTTTGGTTACAGTATAGTTAAAAATCATCTTTTATTTTTGTTTTCTACTTTCTTATAGTACCAGATTATTGTTTAGGTTTCCATATTAACATGTAATGATTTGCTTCCTTTGTTTTTGTTTTAGTTGCTTGAGTTAAGATCGGTGAAAGTTAGGGTTTCTGGGGATGATTGAGAATGGAGTTTTTTTTGGCATTTAAGCTTGCAAGAAATAAAAAGAGTTTATTTTTATAAAAATCAAAATTTGGGTCTTTTTGGAGGTTGGGTTTTAAAGTCTAAAGCACAATGGTAAGTAAACTTTATATCTTGTAAATGGGTTGCTCTGTTTTTGAGTTCAGAAGTCATAAATAAACATAAGACTGATTGTTGAAGAAGGGCCTTTTTTCTGCACTTTCTTTCTTTAAATATTGCGGATTTTATTTGTGAAGTTATTTGTCTCTGTTTTGTTATTAAATCCATTGTTATACCACAATTTAATTCTTCTATCAATTTCGTTGGTTTAATCTAAACTTCAATTGTTTTTTGTTCTGTTAGGTTGTAGCGATGGCTTTCTTATGTAAAATCGGGGGTATACTTAAGCAGACTGCAAGTATGCAGCTCAATGCTCGGATGTCCGAGTCAAGACCAGGCCTCTTTCAAGTGTTCAGAAGCATGTCCAGCGCCCCGAGCTCGAAACTTTTTGTAGGAGGTGCGCTTAAACTTTGTTTTCCACTTTAATATCAAACCATTTTCCCATTCCCATTTTCATAGGGTTTCTTGTAATTTCTTTCTTGCAGGTATCTCATTCCAAACGGATGACCAAAGTCTAAATGAAGCATTTAGCAAATATGGTGAAGTTGTTGAAGGTATGCTACTGCAAACAAATTCCTGAATTCAATTTGCAAGTTCATAATGAAGATGGACTGGGAAGTCTTGAAATGCTTGAACCTTCTTCTCTACATATTAAACGAACTGTCATATTGGTTTTATATATGTAGCGTGTGCTGATTAAGTTTTATACTGTAGCAAGAGTTATTGTGGATCGAGAAACAGGAAGGTCGAGAGGATTTGGATTTATCACTTACACCAGCACCGAGGATGCTTCCAGTGCACTACAGGCTTTGGATGGACAGGTGATATAAGTATTCAGTTTTTTTCGGAATTACTTGTAACATCGACAGAGTTGCTGATGTTTCAATAAACCCTATAGAATCCTGATTTGTTTTACAATGAAGAAGCTGATTGTATCAAGCATCTATTCAATAGCTATGAAATTGGTTAGAGTGCATTAATTCATTACCTAAACGTAAAGGGTAAAATGAATCGAAATTAGTTGCATTTTCAAATTGTCTAGGGTCTTTTGTTCTTTTCATGGTCGTGGAAGGTCCGTGAATGTTTTTGCATTGTGCTGGCAAAGTGCTTCTAGTCTTCTTTCAGATAGGGTGGAGATATACCTCTTGTGCAGACTTATGGATTCAGATTTATTGCATCTAAATTTTATCTATCTGTTAAATCTATGTTACTTGATGTGGGTGTGTTGGACATGGTATGTGCCGGACGTAGATACATTCAATTTTTTTCTAAGATCTTCATGTATTTGGAGGGTCCTTGAAGAATTATTATCTCCATCTCTTTGTCCAAGCATGTGTCAAACATGGGTGCCAAACACGGGTACTTCAATAAAAATGAATAGTCAGAGTAACATGGCAAACTAGCGTGCCCTTGCTATCTTATTTGGTTCACTTTCACATTTGCAAGTAACATAAAAATTCTCAAATCTTTTTCTATCAGATCAGGTCCATTCCTTTGCTTTATCCCATTTCAGTACAAGTTTCACATTAAATTTACCCACTTCTCAACTTATGAATATTTTTCTTTACTTGAAAATTAAGTTATTTAGGCCTTAATTTGAACATGTATGTTTAACTATAGATATCATTGCATGGTTTTTTTCTTTTTTCTTTTTTTGAGTTAATCTTCCTGGTTTTGTCTGTCTGAATTCTTGTTGCAGATTCTCCATGGCCGTCAAGTAAGAGTAGACTATGCAAATGACAGACCTCGTCATAACTTTGGAGGTGCTGGCGGCTATGGTGGTGGTGGTGGCTATGGGGGTGGTAACTATGGAGGTGGCGGCTATGGCGGAAATGATGGAGGTAACAGTGGTAACTATGGAGGCCAAGGAAGCTATGGTGGGGATAACTATGGCACTGGTGGTGGTGTTGGCTATGGAAGTAACTTTGGTCAATCCACCAATTACGACAATGGGAGTTTCGAAGTTGCTGGTGGTGGCAGTGGCAGTGATGGTTTTGCGGCTGGTGATGAAAATGTGGGATTTGGTGGTGGTGATCAACTCGGTAGTGCCGAAGATAGCTACAAAGAGGAAACTGCAGGTTTTGGCCTAAACGATCCACCGAGTGACAACTTCCGGGATGAGGAGGACAGGAATGGTGACTTGTCCAAAAGGGTATGAAATAACTCATTTCAATTTGATTTAGGGATAATAGTTGGATTGTTTTGGTTGAAGTTCTCAAACACTCTCTCTTAACTAATTGTTATGTTTTAGTGATTCATGCGCCTGAGTCCCTGTAAAACCTTTTCTCTGATAGAGAAAACTGAATGTTCAAAATTGAAGTGCCTAAAGTCATTTGGCTATTGGGGTATTCTTGTTGCGTCTGTATTATGGTTTCATCGTAATTATGTTTATAATTCAATTAGTAGGTTTGTGACTGTTTTGGTTTCATTTTCCAATCTACAAATTACATGCATCAGTTGCCTCTCTAATGTGATTATTATTTAAATGGATAATTGTCTATTTAGTTTGATAGTTGTGTTTATATGCACATAAATGGAATTTCTTGGAATTCATTTTTAGATTGCAAATTCCTTAATGTTCTTGTTATACATTACTTTTTGGTAGTGCAAAACTTGCACTTAGATATGGTATTATTTGTGTTGCATTTGGTTATATAACTAGAATTCGGAGTTATTCATGATACATTATTTAAATGCTACAACAAATTAAACTTTATAATATAAATATGATCATATCTTTTTTAATCAGGTTAAATAAAATTATAATCATATAAGTTTCACTACTTCGAAAATTTTATTTAGAGATGATATAAATCATGTATCATATGTATGATTAATTTTCTATCGAGGTAAAATAGTAGAGAACACTAGTTTATATAATAAGTCTGACAACTTAATGGGTCACACAACCGTCCAAACAAGGGGAAGAAAAGCCCAATTCGGCAACGGTACTTGAGCAACAAAAGAAATCAGCTTTTGGGATAATTAATTGGAGGTCCCCACACTTGGAAAACAATTGAAAATCAGTACATCAACTTTGCCCAACAACTCCCCCTCTCCACAAATTATGGCCGGCCAAGGGTGAGAGAAAACTAAGGGATCATTGATGCTATTTTTAGTAAACTATCCTTCAAATATAAATAGATCCTTCATTTCGCTTATCAAATCACCCCTTAATCATCCCCCACTTAATATTCATCCTTCATTTCGTCTCATCATTCATAAACCTTCCATTTCTCCCTTCATTTAGTTAGCAATTCCTTGAGAAAATTCTCTCTTGACTGGCCACCTTGAGGAGCATCTTGCGAAGGAGCAACTACAAGGATCAGAGGACGCCACCACGATCAAATCCGGAGGATTGCTGAAATTATTCTGAGTGTTTTCTTTTTTAATCTTTATTGTTGTTCTTCTTATTCAACATGTTTGCAATTTGCTTTAAAGTTTTTTCATTAACAATGGTAGCTTAATTTTGTTTAGCTAGGATGATTGCATCAATTCAATAAAGTTATTTAAATCATGTTATGATGTTCTGTGCCTTCAGTTGATCATGTTTTCAATTAAACTCAAGCATGTATTTCATTCATACTTGATTGAATGCATTAGAATTAGTTGAGCGATCCTAACCAGATGATGACTAATGAACACAATAATTGAAAAGTGCATGCTTAATTTAGATCCTAACCCGACTAAATTAAAGGTTCATAATAANTCGAAAGAGCTCTATTATCTTGCATAGTTTTTAGGTTTATGTGATTAAATTGTTTCAAACATAACCCGTCCCTATTACTTCACATGAATTCTAAGAAACCCTTAGTTGAATATAATCAGTAAAATGCATATTTTTCTTAGTAAAAGATTTTGAAAGCTCTTAATATTGGTTTCAAGCTCATGAAAGATCGAGTTGCCATGAAATATTTTCTGGAATATTATTAACATGATGAAAATGAACTAAGTTAATTGATGTGATTATTCTGGCCTATTCATGTTATCGTTGTTGAAATCTTGTAAATTCTGCTGCTAAATCCATCTCAAACATTTTATCGCATACATTATTTAGGGATCATTTTGCATCTAGATAATTATTTTTGCTTAACATCAACCAATCAAAACTATTGTGTTTTTCTCATCAAATTGTTAACTTTAATTTTACAAAATATTGATTAACATATACAGTCCCTATGTAGACAATAACTCTTATACTTACTTATTACTTGATAACGACTATGTACACTTGCACAAACCGACGCGTTACACTTGTAAAAAATATTCAGAAAAAGCTTTGAAATTGAGCTTGCTAATTGCAAATAGCTCCATCAATTTTATTAAAAAATTTCTATAGGTAAGATAATTCTAGCTTTATTATAAATATTTTATTTATAACTGGATTATTTGTTCCATTGTTAATAAAATATTGTGATATATCAAGAAGATTGCTTATCTCCTTAATATTTAAGAAATTAATTTCTTGTTCTTCCCATTCATGATATAAAATAGAATTTAACAATAAATCATGAATTTCATGTTCTGTAGTTGTTTTCTCAACTAAAAATTGTGAACGTTTAGTAAGAGGTCTTCTAAAATTTGCTATTTATTCAGTAATATGAGTTTTCCATATTTCATTAATAAAATTTTGTCGCACAAAATTTTTCTGCTCCTTGAATAATATCAGCATAACTAGCTTGGTACACTGAATTTGGATATTGTGACCAAGGTAGTTGACTTACCGATTGTGGTGTAAATGATAATTGAGTTCCAACTGATTGTCTTACCATTGGATATGGAATATAATATCTTTGATTAGGATAAAATGATACTTGAGAAGGGATTGCCACAAATCCTTGATTAAGGTTTTTTTATTTGAAGGTGTTCCCTTTGTTGGGCTTTTTATAAACGGTAGTCCATTCACCGACTTTTTCTAGAGGTTGTTTACCTCTATCCATAAGGCCTGCTAAGATAATTAACAATAATATTGTCAGTACCTTTCACATATAAAGCTTCAAAATTAAAAGTACATAATTCATTATACCATCTAATTCTTCTTAGTACAGTTTCCAAACTTTTATTAGTAAGGAAATGTTTAATTGCCTGATTATCAGTTTTTATGATAAAATTTTCAGGTGCTAAATATATAAGAAAATTCTTTATTCCCTTCTTTATAGCTAATAATTCCTTTTCATATATGACATAATTAATTTCATTTGGTTTAAATTTTCCTGTACTATATCCACATATTAATTCTTCGTTATTTATTGTTCTGCCTTTTAAAATACAATCCCAATTATTTTGTGAGGCACCTGTTTCTAAAATTAATTTATCTCATTTTTTAGGTAAATAAATTTTTGGAATCTAATTGATTTTAGAATTTAAATTTTTTTTTTTATAATTTTCGAGTCTTTATAATTCCTAGAAATTGTTGAAGCTACTTTTTATCTTTAATCTTTTCAGGAAATTCTTTTATTTTCCCTATAATATAATCTTGTAGTTTAAAACCATCTGCAGATAATTTTAATCCTAAAAATTCTATTTCTGTTTTTCTAGTTCTATTTTCTTAGGACTTAATATGATTTCATGTTTTATGAATTCTTAAAAAATAATATTTAAATGTTTTCTATGTAATTCTAGTGTATCTGAAAATATCAAGATATCATCAATACAAACTACACCTAATTTCTTATATTTATTAAAAATAGAATTCATCCATCTTTAGAATATTTGTGGTGCATTACAAAATTCAAATGACATCACTTTCTATTGACAATGTCTATTGGGTGTACTAAAAGCTGTTAAAGGTTTGCACTTTTCTGTTAGCATAATTTGCTAAAATCCTGATTTACAGTCAAATTTACTAAAATATTTTACTTGTTTAGCTTGATTAATTAAAACATCTTTTCTTGGAATAAAATAACTATAATAAAATAATATTTTGATTTAATATTTTATAATTAATGATCATCCTTGTTTTTCCTTTTTTTACTTCTGCATGATTTCTAACCATAAAAGCTTAGTTTTTTTTCTATTAATCATTTTTTTAATAATTCCTTAATTTGTATATCGAATTCTTCTATATCCTGTTTAGAATAGATCATAGGTTTTACTTTAATGATTTTATTGGAATTTTCCGATTTAATACTACAATATCTAGGGCTATTTTGCCATAATTTTAATGGTTCTTCACTAAAATTATTATCTAATATTTTAAACAACTAGTGACTTGTTTCAAGTTGTTTAATTTGTTCCATTTTTTGTGGTGAAATTTTTTTATCACAAACAAATTTATGATTTTCTACTAATGGTATTTATATAGAAATTTTTTCTACAGATAACATAATTAAATTTTTATCAATAGAAAATGACAAATGTTGATATATAAAATTATTTCCTAATAATATATCTCTATGCATTTATGGAAAACATAATAATTTAGGTATCACAAATCTTACATCATTTATATAGATTAGTACGTTTCTAGCTTTATATTGAATTATGATTTTGTTACCATCTATTCCTATGGCTCTTATTGGATGCTTCATATGCCCCTATTTTTCTAAAGGAATGACATTTTTTTCTGCAACTACTAGTTGTAACTTCAGTATCTAATAAAGCATGTAAAAAATATGTTTTATATTCTCTAAATTGAAATGTAATTTTAAAATATGTGTAATATTTCTTGGATTAGAAATTTGAGAATGTAATAACATCACTTGTTTCAAGTTTCATTTGTTGGAGTATTATTGAAGTTTGTATTTCTTCCATTCTAGTGTTTCTAGAAGATACAGAGTTTCTACTCGGTTCAGTAGGAAAAATAGGAATATGAACTGTTTTCATTCATATTAGTATTGAAGATAAAGAACTTCTACTTGGATTTTCCTAATCTTCATCTATTTGAGTATTTGAGGGTAAAACCAAATCATCATTTGTATTTGTTATTGTCGTATGTTTAAAATATAATTTATCACCAGACAACACATATTCTATTGTTTTAACTGGTTTAAATGTGCTCGAACTATTAATTCTTTCTATTCGTCCAATCTTTTGGAATTGATAAATCTCTTAGATGTAACAATTTTGGTTGTATTTCAGTAGTAATTTTATCAGGTTTAAAGAGTTCAATAATTTTGTTATTAATTTCTTTGATTTCTACTTTTGCTGTATTAGTACATTCATTAATAGAAGTCTAACTTATTACTAGATCTTTAACTAAATAATTAATTTCAGAGTTTTTTGTCTGAATTCTAAGACAAACATTCTTCTATCAAAGGATCTGTAATAGATATAAAGTAATTTGGTTTAATTTTAAATCTTATTACTCCTGAATGCAAATTTGATTGAATTTCTCCAATAAGTGCTTTTATTAGATTTTCAAATATTCTATCTAATAATACCGCTATTATTGGTATATCATGCCCTCTTCTAAATAATGCTCTTATAGTTATCATTATAATTCTTAAATGTATATATCTAACTTAGGGATATTTATTTTTAATCCTCTTAATTTTGTCTTTAATAAATAGTGAGATTTCTGTTAATCCACCTCTAGTGTCTTTGACACTAAATTTTATATTTAGATATTTTATAAATTTCTTTTTTAGAAATATGATTTTTATTAATCTTTTCTATCATTTCATCAGAAAAGTATTTTTCTTCTCTGATTATATTTCCTAATTTTATATCTTGCTGTTCATTCTTAGGGATTTCTTTTAACTAATTATTAAAACTACTTCCTATATTAAACATAAATATATATTATTCACAATCTGTTTCTGATAATAATTCGTATAATATTTCCTCTTCGGAATATATTTCTAAATATTGTTCTTCAAGTGTTTTAATCATTTTCTTGCACTTTCCCCTTTATTGGGACAATTTGATGCTATATGACCTTCTTCATCACATACAAAACATTTACAATTTTTTTTTAGGATTTTTAGAAGTTTTTCTTCTAATAAATCTTTTCTTTCTTCTTATTACCTGAATTTTTTTTTATCTTATTCCAAGGTTTCCATCTAACTAGCTTATATCTCCTATTTTTCTTTTTATGTTTTTATAGGTATTAGGGCATACTAATTTACATCCAAATTCCCATTCATTTTCTAAAATTTTTGTACAATGTTTATTACTTAATTTATGGTTAACTTGTTTAAAAGCCTTACTTTGTAAGCAATAACTAGTTATTCTTTCTTTTGCAAAATCAATTCTATTTCATTTAGAATCTATAGTTTCTGAATCTACACCAGATATTTTGCTATGCTTTTCTAAATAAGAATCATATTTTTTTTATACAAATCTCATCACATGGTGGTGGTAATTTATGGAAATATTTTTTTTCCCAAAATTCTATATTTTCATTTTTTAGTTTTTTGATATTCATGAAGAAATTTTAAAAAAAATCTTCTAAATATCTAATTTCACATAATTCAAAATTTGACAATACATAATTAGATAGACTATCTCGATCTTTTTTATCAGTATAGCCAGAAATTCTGTTTTTAAAATGTATGTTAATAATTTTAATACATTTTTATGAGTTTGAATCAGATTGATTAACTGCTCTTTTTGTTCTTTTCCTTTTTATCATTCTTCCATCTTCTTAGTAATTGTTTAAAATTTTTTTTGATCAAGTGTTGTATACAACTATAGTCATAGACTGTGCACAATCATCTATAGTTTTTTCATAGTCTGCTATAGGAATATTAGTAAGATCTAAATATATTCCTCATTGAGCAACATTTCTTCTATTTAGATTGTCTATCCTATGTGGGACAGGTTGGGTAGATGACTCTCCTAAATTCTCAAATTTTACTTCATTAGTAGCAATATTTTCGATTTGATTACCAAAAATTCTAGTTGTATTTTCAACTTGTCCGTATTTTTTATTAAAGTATCTTAAATAATCATCTTTTAGAATATCTGAATCTAATTTTCTTTTTCCATTAGGATCTTGATTTGTTTGATCTGTTTCCATTAGTTTAGGAATATCTATATTTTCATCTTCATCTGTCGAGGAATTTTCTTCGTCAGATTTATAACTTATAACTTTTATATCTTCTAAATTTATAGAATTATTAGAACCATTACTAATATCTATAAATCATAGTTTAGGATATAATGATAATTAAATAACGCAAATAGATATTTATGCTTTCCATAAAATTATTCTATAAGTTTTAGATATTCTAGTTTTTCATTTTTATCAAACGTCTTAGTAAATTTATTCTTCCAATGTTCCATATAAGTAATTTATAGGATTGAAAGTCATATTTTTATTGATATGTAACTTTTCTTCTTGTTTTTTTAGAATTTTTATGGTTTGAGGAAGTGTTTTCTTCTGAAAAATCTAATATTACATTGCTATTCTTTTTCACATCAACATATACAATACAATAGAAGCAATATAACATGACTTCATCAATTTCTTAAAATTTTATTCTTAACCTCAACGAAAAATAGTTAAAACACTACATGTATAATTTAAAAAACATGAATACAATACTAATAAATGAATATGTCAAAATTTATTAGTCTACCAAAATTAATGCAAGTATAAATTATCTTAAACACAATTGTGACATAATATATATAGGAAAATATGAAAACCCTCTTGATAAAATTTTTAAACACAATCATAGTATATGTATCAAAATATATAAAATATTAAAAAAAGGAGATTAGGTTGCAGCTCCTCTTGATGGTTATTTTGAGCAGCACATTCACATTGCATTTGATGAGGGGAAAATAGGGAAAATAACATATAATTCTTCTTTCGCATCCTCAGACGCGGGCAGGTACATGTTTTAAGAAAGAAATAAGTAAAATATCTCAAGACGCCATAGAATTAGTTTCGATTCCCAGAAATGAAATAAGTTTCAACATTGGGGGAATCATACAGTAGCTCGACAACACATTCAAAAAAGAAAAGGGTCCACTGAGATTTTATTTCGTCATCGTCAGAAAAATTGAGCACTAAAATGTTTAAAACTAACCCTCTAATGCCGATGCTCCTGATATAATCTCAATCAACTCAGTCGTGATCGAAGCTTGACGGGTTCTGCAACACAAATACGACACACAAAATATCTACTTCAGAGCTATGAAAAGAGGAATAAGAAAATTAGAAAAAAAAAACCAAATGAGGCTCAACACGTGACTTTAAGAATACCATGAAAGCATGCATAAATGATAAAAATAGATCGAGACCTGTTATATGTGAGAGTAAGGCGATCAAGCATGTCACCAGCATTTCTACTCGAGCTATCCATAGCAGACATCCGTGCTCCTTGCTCACTACAAGCATTCTCCAACACCGCATTGAACATAGTCTGTGGGAAATATGAAAATCCTTGATGGTAAATTACGAAGACTAAAACACTTACTGTAGACAAAAAGCCAAATAAAGAAAATCTTAATTTTATATTAATTTTGACAGGTACTTTACTAGTAAGAAGATAAGGTGGCCTGCACATTCTTAAGATTAGGGAAACACAGATGTTCAAATTCTCTTACAAGAGCCTGTGCTTAGTCATCCGAATTGGTTATTCAAGAAAGTAAAGGCTTTGCCTGGAAATACCAGTCAGCAGAATTTGTGATAATGGTGGTCAACAAGAAAACTTAGAGCTCTACCAAAATCATAGGAAGCTAACCAAGTTTTTACTTTTTTCACTAATATCACAGGGATCATTTCCATAAATGAACGGTACATGGCAAAAAGATTCTTGTCATCATAATACAGCTCACTTACACCTAGGACATTGTCATCATAATACAGCTCTCGTAGACCCAGGACATCAACAGATATTTGCAAGTTCCATTATTCATAGTTCATGCCTTCGCAGTATCAACTTTCATGCATAATAACAAGAAATAAAGATGTTTGGTTCAGACAGAAGGACATACACAAGAGAACTGAAACTCTGCCAGATTTTGAAGTATTTCGCCCTTAGTCTCACCACCCTCAACTTCATAGGAGTCTAGATCACCAAGCTTTCCCCCAGATTCAGCTTCCCTTTCAACTATCTATATGAACAAATCACCAAACATTACAAAAAACAAGAAACTAAAATGAGCAATATTTAGACAGGAAAAAGGAAACTAATCAAGCTCAAAGATTCTGTCATACTCACTTCAGGTGATAATACAGTTGAAACTGTTGGCACAAATGAAACTACTGACTGAAACTTGTTGAAGACAATCCTCAAAGCGTCATACTCCACATTCTTTAAAATCTCATCAGCAAGAACAGAGACCTGAAGATGCAAATGTTTGCAAGTGAAGACGGTTAACACAGCCAAACTGCAATCTACAACATTGGGACAAAGAAATTCATGAAAGACAAGGTTCTTCAGCAAAGAAAGTGGGCAGAGAGAAGTCAAGATTGAACTTCAGGAAATTTGGAGACTGAGTCTTCCTTTGCTGTTAGACAATCGGGGCATCATTTAAACTAAAATTGCTATTCGCAAGTGTTAATGTTATGTTCCCTTGGGTTTACAGTTGCAATTTTTTTTTCCCTTAAAAGGCGTTATACCAAGCTTCAACCATAGCTTAAATTACAGTTACAGATACTATTCAATTCTCAGGCTAGCCGTCTGGTTGAATTTTTATTTGCGCTTTCACCCTCGAAATGGAATCTTTCCTTTCTAAACCAATCAATAACCATAATCATTTCTATCATAAAAAATTAAACCCTATACTTCCAGGATTTTGGCCAGAATATGACCATATTTATCTCACTGCGATAGAACCCCCTTCTGGCACATCACAAGGAACCAGTCAACAAACAATGCATTTACTGAAAATCTGAAACATTCTATGTAAGTTATAAAAATCCTGCTCTTGCATGACCAAAGATGGCTTCAAAGAAAGAATCAAGCATTCCATACAACAATCAAAATTTCAACTTCCCGAGAAAGGTTCTTTCATAGGAAAATCGCAGGTAATAGCACAATGATGAACCTGAGTGTAGTTCAAAGGATTCTTCTGCAGCTCAGTTATGATTAACTCGATGTCCTTTTTAGAATCACGAACTAATTGAGCCTTTGCCTTCTCTCCCAAAATAACATATTTTGTTTCTTTTTCAGGACCTGTGCAATAAAGATGATTAACTTCAGGAAGCATCCAATTAGGCACCAGCTAAGAAAGAACAAAACAACCAGAAAAGATTAAGTTGCTTGGGAGAAGTACCAGAGTTCAACTTATGGAGCCCCTTGCTTATCTTGACAGATGTGGAGTTAATTCCACCACAAAGACCCTTGTCTGAAGAGATGGTGACAACAACGTTCTTCTTAACATCAGCACCTAGCATTGTGACAAGAAATGTTAATAAAATAAAGCTGACAAGAAAATAAAGATTTGATATAAGATTATTAAAAATATAATGAAATTGTAGAAAGATCAAAGACTCTACAACCTTATCCAAGCAAATTGATGGAATTAAGCAGCTAAGTTACAAGTCAAGCTAATGCACTTCCCTTCAGATAGTGAGTGGATCTATTAGTTTCCAGTTTTGTATAACTTCAGTTTTTATTAACCACTAATGCAAAGAACAGCAGTCTATTTCAACATGAACCAAGTAATATTATTAATAACTAAGTCAAGCTAGATACAATTGATTCAGAACCAGTTCTACAACTCTTTAGAGCTTATATTCTTTCAGAGAAAGGCCAAACAGGAAAACACATATCAATGTTCTTCTATAAATTATCTACCTACATTAATCTCAGGACATATAAAGGATATATGCATCTAATTAGCAAGCAAATAATGGTAATATGCATTTATAAAATTGCAACTAATCTGCTCAAGCTGTTATCAATCAATAAAAGTTACATTTGTGTAAAACTTCTGGATAGAGAGGGTAGGATTAAAAACTGAGCCACTAACCCATAGGTTCACTACATGAACACCAATGCAACATCAATGGAAGTGAGCAAAAACTGACCGTTACTAGCTTGAGACAAACATTTAGCAAATGCAAAGAGAAAACAGGTTCAATTGAGCATGCTCAGTAAAGAGATACATATCAAAGGCTTGTTCATAGACATACTGGGAAGATCGCCAAGAAGTGCAGTAAATGGCTGCCAGAGGCCACGAGAATTCTCAGTTTTTGTTTGAATTGCTCTCAACTTCGAGGCTGCAACCATCTTCATTGCCTTTGTGATTTTCTGAATATTCTTGACACTCTTCATCCGGTTTCTAACTGCACAAGCAATAGACCACCACCCTTAATAACCTTCACCGACTCTAAAAGAAAATGCGACAAGCATGCATGCATAACATCATATTGAAAAGAAACAAACAGAAAAGAGAGAAAACTGAAACAATTCTTACCAACTTGAGTCGAAATATGACGAACTCCAAGAGGACCCTCATCCCTGCCATCCAAGTTAATTTATTTAGTACTTTAAGATTCAAATTACACCAAAGAAAATTTTGAAAATATAAATTGTTACATATCTTAAAAGGTTCAATCATTTTTTTGATCTATTTATCTTTCCCCCCCTTTTGAAAACTTAAATGATTGAACGGACCACTAACAGTACCAACTGTTTAGCTCAATTTTAGATACACTGGGGACAAAAGCCGAATTTACAAAA
>CM025143.1:16601739-16615368 GCA_013467495.1 Gossypium gossypioides | reverse complement strand
AATCTAAATAAAACTCTTAAGTATACTAGAACTCTAATTAATCTAAACAATAAGTAGTTTTAAACTAAATTTTCTTATTGACATAAAACTCCTAAATAACTTAAACTACTTAATAATTGTTAAAAATTTGGAATAATAAAATAATAAGGGCTGATAAATGCAATATTAGGCTCATATATAATAAAATTTAAGCCTATAATCCAAACCCAATATGATTTAAAATCGAATTAAAAACCCGAAACTCGTAATTCTCGTCATAGTCCCGTCTAGAAATTCTACTCACGTAGTCTTCACTAAAACAGTCATAACTTGAGCTCCGAACCCAAAATCAAGTGATTCAAAGTGTGTTTTGAAGCTAAAAGATAGATCTTCGAACGCCATAAAGACATCTCAACGCAGAAATGTTTGGATCTCATCCAAAAAGTCGTCGCAAGTATGCTAATTTCCCAAACTTGAAAATTGACATATTCAGTGAATAAAATTTAATAAATTTCACCCCATCCGTGCATCTATCATAAATGCAATTGGAAGAGTTCGTCGAGCATTGAGGTAAGTCCCAAATTGTTTAAGTATGTTTGAAACAATCTGATGCTTGGTATGCATGAGAGATAAATTTTGACTTGTTGCGTGAAATTATTGATGCATGCGAATTGTCTAATTGATGAATGAATGAGTAGGCAAAAACATGTTAGTGGTCGTAAGAGTAAAGGTTTTGTAAAATGATAAAGGGTTGTCATGTAGAAACATTAAATAAGTTGTAAAGTAAAAATGAATATGCGAGGGATAAAGTTTGCCAGTATAGGGTTCGCGTGAGGAGATGGGGTTCGCGGATAGACTGTACACGAGACAGATAGCCAATTATATGTTCAATGGATTGTTTTACTAAAAAGGGTTTGCATGTTTTCTTCCTAGTTGGTGTTCGCAAAACGGACTTCTGTAGGGTTCGCCAAATGCCATCTGCGAAGTGGTAGGTGAAAGGTTAGAGTTCACAAGGTGCGAACCTTGCTAACTTACGAGCCTGAAAACGTTAGACATTAGGAGCTCGCAGGAACTAAATTGTTTTACGTTGTGTGTATTTCACATTGTTTGTTGCCTTATGTGTTGGTTAACTCTACGAAGAGTCGAGTGAACTCGATTGATGCATGCGAAGTATGTCTGTGAAATTATTGTATGTCTAAAGAATGTCCATTAAATATGTGATAATTTTAATTAGAGAAGTATGATTTTAGGATTTTTTTTATACAATGATTAATTATTTGTGAGGTGTGATTGGTGATCATTGATTGGAGAGTCACTTCGGTGACTAATGTGATGTTTGGGATTCGGGTCGGATTGTCCCGGTCGAGTTTGGGGTGCCACATATATAATTAGGGCTCAAATAATTTGTAATTAAAATTTGACTTTTTCATCTATTAAATACAACATTATTTAGTCATTGGGTCATTTCATTATAGTACCATGATTAAGCTCTCCCTTACTATATACCATTACAAAAACTACTTAATCAAGTGTTCATCCAATGACCTTATCATATATGTGTTACTCTCATAATATATATTTAATCTCTTTAAATTCGTTCACCAAATATGATACTAGTTTATCTCATGGTGACCATTACATCTTCCTTCATGAAAAAGTTGATTACTAATACATAGTAATTAAATCATTCGGCCTAAACAAATGACACATGACCACGTTACTTTTCCATCTATCATGTAATGTCAATGAGAGGATATCATTTACCCTTTATTGGGCTATTAATTTTGCTATTGTAGGTGAAATTATGTCATGTAGAAGTCGTATACCTAAAGTACTAGCTTTTGACTCTATTACCAATTGAACTCAGGTTTTCAATATATCAAATTATATGAGTCGCACACACATAGTCCATTAGTTACTCAAGATTGAGATAAGCCACGCTAAGAACGCACAAGTGAATAAATCCATAAATGAATCTGGGATTTATTCTACTTGGTTCTTGTCCGATGTATTGTCATTATGATCCAGCCACATAACACAACTTAATATTAGTTAAACGTTAGATAATCAGTGGGCTAATATTTTCTTTATATTTTGCTTCGCGTGCAAAACCCGTTGAGGATATAATACAAAAGATATTAATGTGAATGATAGAATTTTTATTAAATCAATTTTTTCAAAAAATTACAAGTGTATTTGATGATTTAACTACACTAAGGACTCTAGATCCCTACATACATTTTACGAGTTTTATTATGAATTTCATCCCTCTCATTTACAAAAAAAGGTGTTAGTCTCATTATTTTAAATTGTTAGAATTTAATCCTAAAAGAAAATAGAGAAGTTAGACTAGATATTGGTAAAATCATGAACTCAATTTGCTGATTTTTAATAAATTATTACATATAAATTATTCAATTATTGTTTTTCACCAATTCTTCGCATATAAATGGCTCAAATACTTATTTTTAAGTTAATGATTTAACAACAAAGTTTAACGGTGTTATTGAGTTGGATTAACTGCTCAGTTTTGTAAAGTACAAGAAAGTGCGAAATAAATTTCGACAACTTTTTCAATTCTAATAAAGTAGAGGGATTCAATTTGAAGTTAGACCAAGTTTATGAATCAATTTAGAATCTGAATAAAAGTTTGAGGACTTTTGATGGAATTAACCTTAACGAAAAAAGTATTAAAGCTTTTATGAAAATCAGACGGCCAAAACATAAACATCTTCAAGCGTGGGCGGCACTGATTGTTCTCCACGTGTCCGAACCCTCAGATTCGTTTTTCCAAACCTTACCTTCGGATCCGAGCCTCATTTTTGCTCTTCTCTTCGTTGAAATTTTTTCACTATTTCTCTCTCTCTCCGAGCTAATTTAATTTCTCTCTCTAAAATCGCATTTCGGATTCGAACCCTAACTTTTTTTCCCCCAAAAATTTGACACTCTTCATGGATCGTTTTTTCAAGCTCCATTTCAAAGGCTTCTCTATGTCACTGTAAGTTCACATCTCATCTTTCTTTCTTCACGAACCCTAATGTCTTTTTTTTTTGTTTCTCCTACAATTTTTTTTTTGGTTAAGTTTTGAGACGCTTAATTTATGCTTGGGCTCTGATGTTCTAGGGTTGGGAGCGGTAATGTTATTTGTAGTGTCATTTTATTTAGGTTGGAAATTGCTTGATGTCTTCTTGATATTTATGGTATTGATTAAAAATGTGAGATTTATGTGTAATTTGTTAGTTTTACATCTGTTTGGTTGCCGAGAAAATGGAGGATGCCGGGATCTTTATCCTGAGGAATTGCAAACTTCAATTAAGCAAAAGCTATAGTAGTTCTTTTATTCCTGCTCTTTGGAAGGTTATAAGCTTTCATGCTAAGTTTTGGTTTTCATCTTTAATTACGTTCCTACATTTCTAATTACTTGTGGATTAGCGTTTTCACTTCACTTGTGGTTGGTGCTTTGGTTTCTTTAACTCTTTTCTTTTTGTTATTCCCATTTTTGCAAATGGGAGGTCGCCTATTTTTTTTTTTTTCACTTGGTTTTAAATTACTAGGTTTTTGCTGTCCTTATCTATTTATCTGGTTTGTTGGCAACGTCTCATACGGTAAATTGCCTTAATTAAGTTTCACCAATAAGAAGTTCGTGTTTCATGTAAATGAGGACTCTACATAATTGACAAGAAAACAAAGAAAAACAGTCATTAGATTTCTCTAGTTAGATAATAAGACACTTTAAATATTAGGTTCCAGTTCAACAGCTTGCCACATATGATGAATTCATAGTAAACTCCTGTAGATAGATTTACCATCAATATGCTATGGAGCATGGAATTTCTTATAGGGCATTCGGGAGTGTGTATATGAACAATTTATATCCACAATTTCTTCCCATTTTTCTTGGTTGGGTTAATATATTGTAATTTGCATTGAGAATGCAAGGGACCATGGCTGAATGAAAATATGAATGGCAGTGAAAATATTTGTGAAGTTTTTTGGAGGATGTCAATGGCAGTACAAACACTTGTAGTAGTTTAGTAGAGGAGGATGTCAAGCTTCATTAGAGGGTTTAGGGTTTTGTATTAGAATTTTATGCTTGATTGCAGAAAGACTGAGTTTTTATACAAAAAGGTTATGTGGTTATTCACATGGGTGCCTTCTTTGCGGATAATGCATGGTTATTCACTTTTGTGGGTGAGGTTTCTTTACTTTGGTTCTTCTTGCTTGCCTTGTATTCTTTATTCGGTTGCCAAAATGTTTTGTTTTGATAGGAACTTATGATAGTGTTTCATGCTAGCTCTTCATACTTAGGTTGAAGCATAGCTGTTCTAGGTATTTAGGTTCTTAGCTTGAGTCAAGGAGTTGAAAGTTCACCTAACCATGAAGAAACTACTCTTCAATAGCTAGTAAATGTTTTAGCTTTTGTCCCTTTATTTTTTTCAAGAACTGGATTCTCTTTTGTAATTGCTAAGGTGAAAGCCATTGTAAATTTATGGTGTTACCTCTTAACCTCCAAGAGTTGTGTAGTCTGCTGGGGCAGTGCTGCCTTTGAGCTCAAAAGCTGAAGCTTAATGTCTATCCTTTTCCTGTCAAGCTGTGAACTTTGTTCTGAGGCCATAAATCCATCAATAGTTATGTATATAACCACTTCAGTTGTGCACATTGTTCGTTGTTCATTGGAAGTTTTTATTTTTATTTTTTTCCTGGGGGAACATAGTTAACTAGAGATTATTATGTTTATGGTTCTTTATCCACCAATGCATAAAATGTTCCTTTTTTCCATTCTTATATGAAATGGAAAATTTATTAGCAACAGGTCGACACGGAGTGTTTCATCATGCTCAAACATGAGCCACCTAAGGAGGCTAGATATTAGAAACCTTAAAGAGTTAGCTGGGGCGTAAAGTTAATTCCTTGAAGAAAATTTTCTAAACGTGTAGATAGGCTTCAATAATGAAAGCTTGGTGATTGAAAGTTGTTGGTGAATTTTTCCTACCTGTCTATTCTGTATCTAAATATGAGTGGTGACAGACATTGCATGGGGGATCGAAATGCACTGTTTCCTTTGGGAATGGTAAGACAGTTAAGTCAAAATTTTTAGAGGGTTTGGGGATGATCCATGGAATGTAATTTCAAAAGATAACTACCCAAAGAAAGATCCTTCTTAAACTACATTATCTGGATGCACTGTTCATTCCTTGTCCATTCCTTTTGTGGAGTAATAGAAAGTCCTTCTTAAACTATAATTTCATTGATCAAGAACCAATAGATGTAAATTTGTAGAAATAATAGAAAGTCCTTGTCCATTCCATTTGTGGAGTAAAATTGGTTGCATAAGGTGAAAGGTTTTTTACTTTGTTACAAGTATCATGATATGTTGTACCCTAGAAGATGTATTGAAGCATATTAGTTTTTTGGGCTATGCTGTTATTTTTTTGTTTCTTGATGCTGTTTTTTTTTACTTGTTACCACACCTTCCCTACAGACGAAGAAAGAATGGTGGGACAATTCTCATTATGGGATAGATGATTTAATTTCTGTTTCCATGAGATCATATATTTGATTTTATGCATGCAGGATAAGGTTGAGTTTTGAAACATGGCTATTGGGGTGAATGTTTAAATGTTAAAGAAGAGGTTTGTGTCTAGTTACAAATTGGATTTAGAGAAGGATTTATATGATTGTGTGCTTGGTATGGAGTCGCAGGCATGTAAATCTTTAACTTGATTCTTATTTCTTGTAGGCACTAATTTTCTTCTCACAAAGCTTTAGCCGCTGTGTTTTTGGCTTGGATTATCTATGCCTGGCAACGAAGTTGGAGACAGGATCCATAATTTCCTTGGAGGAGAGAGTTTGTCTCAGGGCCAGCATCACTCACAGGTCTTTGATGGTACCTGGTCTGGCTTAAATAACAATGAGTGGGTTGGAAGCCAGAGACAAGTTGGCGGGCCTCTTGTTTCCGGTTTGAAGAATTTCAGTTTACATCAATTAGGTAATAATCAAGATATCTTGATCGTTTAGTTTCTTCTTGCTTTTGTTGCAACAGTTTCCATGATGTGATTACAGTGCATTGTTATTACATGCTTCTATACCACTGTTTAGCTGACGTGACTATATTTTTTGACATTAGCTGATGCTGACAGAGGACAAAGTGGTCAGTCTTCAAGTCTGCAGCATGGCCTGAACTTTACACAGTCAGGTCTGAGGCCTGAAGGTATCAGAAGTCAATCTCAAAATCAATCATCAAATGTAAATGGCTATATGCAAGGGCATCAGGCTTTCCAGACAAGGCAGAATGAAACCAACTTTTTGGGAGTGGATACAGCATCTCGGGGCCCTGATCTTCATAAGAAAAATCCAATGAGATTGGAAGCTGCTGAATCGCCAGTAAATTATGATTTTTTTGGTGGGCAACAGCAAATTAATGGACAGCATCATGGCATGATCCAGCCTTTGCCGAGGCAACAAGCAGAGAGGACTGACATGCAGCTGTTACAGCAACATGCCATGCTTAAGAAAATGCAAGAATTACAGAGGCAGCAACTTCCAAACTCACAGTTTCAGCAACCAGAAGCAGGACAGTTGAGTTCTGTGAATCAGGTTTCTTCTGTTGTAAAACAGGGATCAGATAGTGTTTTTCTTGCTCCAATAAATGGTGTTCCTGTCCATAATGCTTCGAATTATTCGTGGCAGACAGAGAACGTGAACGTAAATGTAAATGCAAATTGGCTGCAGGATGGTGCCACTCCAGCCATGCAAGGATCCTCTAGTGGATTTTTGTTTTCCCCTGAGCAAGGCCAGGTGCATTTGATGGGTTTGGTTCCTCGACAGGTTGATCAGTCATTTTATGGGATCTCTACTAGTGGTCCAATAGTAGATCAATATCAATATTCTTCTGTCCAAATGGATGAGCCTTTAATGCAGCAGGTGCAAGCCAGAAGTAATTCCTTTCCAGGTAATCAGTATGCTATGTTCCAAGATCAAGTTAGCTTGCAAGATGGGTCTTTGGTTTCTGGACAGGGCGACCAGGGTAAAAATGTCTTTGGTGCTGCAGCTGGTCAAGGTTTAAATAATGGATTTCTTTCAGAAAATTTGCAGCAAATGACTATCCTACCAAAAAATGCAGTGATGCAGGAATCTAGTGGGAAGCAAGGACATCCTGGTCCCTCAGAAACATCCCTCAGGAAGTCATCGATTCAGGCTGACCCCCCTCAGGCTGTGGCTACCCTAGATCCGACTGAAGAAAAGATATTGTTTGGTTCAGATGACAGTGTGTGGGATATGTTTGGAAAGAGTGCCAATATGGGCTCAGTTTTGGATGGTATGGACTCTTCTGGGGCATTTCCTTCATTGCAAAGTGGAAGTTGGAGTGCTCTTATGCAGTCTGCTGTAGCAGAAACCTCTAATAACGATATTGGGATACAGGAAGAGTGGAGTGGTTTAGGCATGCAGCATAACGAACCTCCAAGTGGTAACATGCCTTCATCAATTATCAACTATGGCAGCAAACAGGAATCTGCTTGGGCTGATAACAAGTTTCCGCCTACCTCAACACTGAACTCTAAACCTTCTCCCATGTCTCAGAGATTTGTTAAAGAGTTAACAGAAGACAGTAGCAAACGGCTAGATTGCAGTTCTTTACGAAAGCACGTAGCTGAAAGTGCTGAATTCTTAGGAAACGCTTCTCACTCTCCTGGTATGCAAGTTACTGCAAACAGTATTTCAGGTCACCAACAAGGATTGGCCAAACATAGTCCTCATTGTCAGACACAGAATGAACCAAATGGTTGGAACTCCATTGATTCTGCATCACATAGTGTTGGTACCATATCAAAAAGTCAGGATATTCAAAGGTCCTTGCAACCTTCTCAGAGTAGTGATCAGAGAGGTGCTATGTATAAGGAGAGAGGTCATAGTTCTGGTTTTGATCTTACAAATATTAAATCAGGGAATGTGAATTCTGGCTTGGGAAGCCTACAGGTGAATGGGGAAGCCTCTGATCTGGATAATTTTGCTGAAATTACAGATAAAAGAACCACAAGGGTCACCAAGGAAAGCAGCCAACTTCCAAACAGTCGTAATCTTCATCTCTGGAAAAGCGTTGACTCTCAAGTTAACCGTGGACTAAGCAGGGTTCCAGTAGAATATCAGCAAATTCAGGAAAGGAGCCCTGAAAATTTGGATTCATCTGGAAATCATTGCTTGGACAAGGGAGCATCTGGAGTAAATGTTTCAGGGGATCTCAATGTCAAAGAAACTTCTAATGACAGTTTTTGCTCCAACTTACCACAATATACTTCCACTGGTGGTATGAGAGACAATGTTTGGCTGGATGTAAATGATTTACGAGGAGGAAAACAGAAGTCATCTGCTCATATTAGTCATAAACCTCCTGTGACCCGTAAGTTTCAGTATCATCCTATGGGGGATTTAGATGTTGAGATCGAACCTTCTTATGGAACTAAAAGTGTTGCACATTCACGAGCAACATCCCAACACGTTTCTCAAGGATTGAAGGGTCATGACAAGGGATACTCTGGGCAGTCACAATTAACTGGTCATGCAGGTGGAGAGGCTACAGAAGTTGAGAAGGTTATTTTATTTGTTTGGTCATATAAGTAAATAGTGTGCAATTTGCCTACTCTTTTTCTCTGTCTTTACCCGTGATGAACTTTCCTTTATCTTTTTGGAATAACTTAGCCTTTGGAAGACTAAATAGTTGTATATTAACTTTCTTTTTCTGTATGTTAGGGTTGTTTTCCTGGCCTTAAAGTAGACAAGATACCCTCAAAAAGTTCAAATCCTGGTTCTGCACCTGACAGATCTTTTGGTGGTTTTGTGCCAAACAAGACATCTCCAACAAGGTAGTTCAACTGTTGCACTTCTCAATTTTTTAGCTTGACCTGAATTCATAGCTTTTCTTCCGACCAAAACAAAGAAAGGAATTCCTGGCGCTTTTTTTTGTTGATGTAAACTTGGCTATTAAAAATTCCTTTTGCTGATAAAAAAAAAAAGAAAAGAAAAAAGCTTTTGGGTTGTTAAAAGTATTGAATAAAAACTTAGCGTCATTGTATTAATATTTGAAATCTAATTTTGATTTGGTAACCGTGAACATCTGCTTTCCTTGTATTATTTCTGTGCTGGTTTACTTGTTTACATTCTATTGAGCTCTGAATCTTCTCAATGTTTGCAGTCAAAATATACTGGAGCTTTTTCAAAAGGCTGATCCGCCAAAGGAGCATGGTACTGCAACACGCTTAAGCTCTTCTGAACACAATCAATCATCTGAAATGCTTGATGCAGAAACTTCTGATGGATCAGTGGGTCAGTTTCAGCATAATAGGCCTATTGCTTCTCAAGGTTTTGGTTTACAACTAGGGCCCCCATCCCAAAAGTTTACTATTCCAGATCGTGCAATTTCATTGCAGAGTTTCCCTCAAGGAGTTAATTCTCTAAATTTAGTTCACGGCTCTTCTGAGGTAGGAAGGAAAGGTCATATATGGTTGGATACTATTGCTTCTGTTCAGTCCTCAACTCATGGAGCATCCCATGGAGATAGGAGTAATGTTTCAAGTGTCTCTGGTCAAACCAGCAACAAAGCCTCACAAAATACTATGGAGGCCAGTGTTTCTGCAGGTTTTACCTCTTACAATCCTCATTCAAAAAGTCATCTCCAAAGCCAGCACGTCAGTAGTGTTGGCAGTCAAGGAACACCAAAGGAATATGTCAATGCACCTTTTGGTGTTTTGGCATCTCAGATGAAGCAGACTGATGATTCTTCTGTGATAGTTCAAGCTAGTCAAGGAAGGAAATCAGCACCTTGCATGCCCAAAACTGCTCCTGGTGAGAATCTTGCTTCTTCAGAGGCTTCTTGGCCTAGTAGTAGCAACGAAAACAATGCTAGGGATCCAGGCCAGCATTTTCCAGTCTTGGAGGCTTCTTTACCTTCTACTACATCTGAATCTTCGCAAGGTGCTTTTACAAAAAATATGCCTAATTTACATGCAAGTGTCTCAGCCCCACAACATCTATTAGGAGCTCAGAGTGCTCTGGCCTCACAAAATTTGTTTAAGCCTAATCTTCAGTCAAATATTAAGTCCGAAGCATCTCATCCTGGATCAAAAAAGCTAGATGATCAAATTGCCCAGGTAGTAGGTAGTGGTCGATCTGAGTTCCCTGCAGACTGTGCTAAACCGCAAAGCTTTGTTGGAGAAAAGCAACCTGCAAACGCCCAGCAGGTATTGCGAGAGAACGATGCCAGCCAAAATCTTGCAGCCATGCAAAGAGATATTGAAGCTTTTGGCCGTTCTTTAAGACCGAATAATGCTGCAAACCAGAATAATTTATTGTTGCATCAGGTGCAGGCCTTGGAAAACGTAGAGATTGATCCGAGTAATAGGAGTGTCAAAAGATTTAAAGGTGCAGACTCTGGTTTGGATGCTCAGCTGGTTGGTTCCCATGGTCAGGAGGAACGATCTTATGGATCCGGTACTGTGATGAGAGATGCTGCAGTTAATTTTTCATCAGATCCTTCTGGAAATTCTAAGATGCCAAGCTTTTCATCGAACACTGGAGATGACAATGAAAGACAGTTATCTTCTAGTGATATGCTGGCATCTTCTCAGAATGATTCCCAGGATTTCCCCAATGCTAATAATCCAGCCGCTGTTCTCAAGGGTGAACACTCTCAGATCAGTTCCCAGATGGCTCCGTCTTGGTTTGATCGGTCTGGGATGTTCAAAAATGGGCAAATGATGCCTGTATACGATGCTCGGAAAATTGCCATGATGAAGGCTACAGAAAAAATATTTACTGTTGGTAGACCTCCTGACAGCTTGCATCCTCTTCATTCAAGTAAGCAGGTTAATGCTGCTGCTGCTGCTGCTAGTCAGTTGGATAATGCCCAGCAAAGCTCAAACCTGTTGCCCGTAGCAAGTGATCATTTCTCCCCCCACTCTCTGTGTCCTGGTGTCACAACTCAGAGTTTGGTTGTTGTGAGAGCAAAGAAGCGTAAAAGTATGACATTTGAGCTTCTATCATGGCATAGAGAAGTGACACAAGGTTCTCAAAAGCCTCAGAACATCAGGTATTTGAGATGTGTTCAATTTGATGTAATTACTTTTAACAGTATCTATGTGAATGACCACAAGCAGTAAAACATTTCCAATTATAAATTGCTAATATGAAAAAATTAGTTTCTCTCGTTTTCTCGCTGTCATTGTGTTTTTCCTTTCCATTTTTGGAATTATGTTGAAATTTTTTGTTGACCACAGTGTGGCAGAAGCAGAATGGGCGCATGCAGCGAATCGCTTGATCGAGAAGGTGTCTTTGGTGTTCAACTGTCTTTTATTTTGTGTTATTCCTTGGAGTCTCTGGCCGTTCTCATCTCAAGGACATTGATCTAAATTGCAGGTTGAAGATGAACCTGAAACAATTGAAGAATGGTCACCAGTGCTTAGAATGAGAAGAAGGCTTATATTGACAACACAGCTTATGCAACAACTACTTCGTGCTCCTCCAAGAGTAGTTTTTTCTACAGATGCTAGCGAAAACCATGAGACTGTGGCCTATTTTGTTGCCAGATCAGTTTTAGGAGATGCATGCTGCACATCATATGTCCCTGAAAGTGATACAGCTGATCCTCCTGACGGTGGATGCATGTAAGAACATGTTAATTTTATTTGAAATATTTGAATACTGTTTTTACCAGCTCTCATCTGAGGGCATTATTGTTTGTCATATCAACTATCTTTGTAATGATTCTTTTGTTGTTAATTTGCTGTTAGCCTCTCTGAAAAGCTTAAGGAGGAGAAAAATGAGTCCATCTTAAAGGCTGCAGAAGAGATTATTGTCAGGACAAAGAAGCTGGTGAATTATTTACAGAGGTAAGTCACATCTAGTTTTGACCAATCTTATATGCATAATATCTCTTCTGTTAATCTTTTGCAACACTGATATTAATATGAACCCTTCATGTTGTTTACTAAGCTTGACGTTAAATGTTGTGGTCAGAACTTCTCAGACCACCCATTAAATTTAATTATATTGTTGTCTCACGCGGAAGGGTTTACATGTCACATCCATGGATGGCATTAGTTGTCCCTTTTTTCTTATACTCGTAGTTTCCCCAGCACAGGCTCAATTGTCCGTTGGATTTTAGATTAAGAAGCATTCTGCCTTTTGAAAAGTCTGGGCTGATACGAATTTCTAATTTATCATATGATTATATGTTCCCATTTGTATTAAAACCACAGGAGCTGATTTTGTAGTGGAGGCAGAGGATGCAAACTGCTATTACTTTGCAATTGAGTATTTTATTTGACTTTGTAGGAGGGATGCATCATTTCATATACTATACAGAGGCTTTTATTCTTATTTTTCTTTGATTTGCATTTTGTTGGAAGATCTTAGTTGGGTCTAGACTGAACCTCTATTCATTTGTTTTAGATTTTTAGTTCGTTTGGTTGCCCGATATTGACCCCATTATTTGTTTTACCCTAAGCTCTTGTTTTATCCTGACTCGGGTGTCACGGTCTGTGTCTAATAGTAGTGTGTTTGTTTTTTACCTCACGTTTTTTCATATATTTGAATGATTGTACCCCCATTTTCCATTTTTGAATTGCGGGCAAAGCTATTTGTCGAAAACTAAGAAGTTCGGTAACATCTAACATATGGTTTTCTAATGTTTCGTCTTTGTCATGCAGTCTGGACAAGAGAGCCTCAATCTTGGACTTAAGAATAGAATGTCAGGATCTAGAGAAGGTTTCTGTCATCAATCGTTTTGCCAAGTTCCATAGCCGGGGGCAAGGTGACGGGGCTGAAACCTCGTCATCTTATGCAATTGCTAGTTCTCACAAATTCTTCCCCCAGAGATATGTTACTGCACTACCAATGCCCAGGAATCTCCCCGATAGGGTACAATGTCATTCACTTTGATCAGTAGCTAATTGATTTTCCCCTCGTTTTCTGCCAACCGGTTCTTGCCGCACCACCTTCATCAAACTTAAATATTTACCCACACAAATGGAAACGTAGGAGAAGAATGTGTGGTTTTAAACCAAGGAAGGCTCATAGAATCTCTTCACTGGTGCATGATTTTTGAGAAATTAATATATAAGTTGGTCAGTGAGTGTAGGCCATTGGTGCCTCTTGATTTTTGGGTGAATTGGGGGAGAATAGAAGAGCTTTGTTTCTGATAATTCAACATATAGAAAGCTGAATATTCAGGTAATTAAAGTGTAATTTATTAAAAGCCTTTTGGCCTTCCCATAATAGCTGTCTCATCTTTTGTTCTCTTTCAGACAGGCAGTGGAAGGGGTTGGGGCTTAGGGAATTGGTTGGCGATGTTTACAGTATAAAATGTTCCAAAGCCTTCAATCAGCTATTACCCTTTTATATCGGGATTCAAAGGTGAGTGTAAGATGTTGGTATATGTTATTACCACTATATTTTTTCATATATATATATATTTAAGGTTATAACATGAATATTTTTTTAAAAATAGTTTAAAAGTTCGGATAGCATAAATCAATGAAATATTTTTAAGGCTCTCTAATATCTGGGAATTCCTTTTTTCAATTTGATTAGTCTAGAATCTGACATTTCTTCTTAATATGATGTCATGCCAGTCCTAAAAATAAAAAATATATAAAA
>CM025143.1:16239358-16253182 GCA_013467495.1 Gossypium gossypioides | reverse complement strand
CTTGGTTCAATATATAATTTAATACATGAATTTTGATTTGATATAATTATACACATGAAACTTAAATTGTAGCTCATATGCATAGATGAAACTTTGATTTTGATTCGCTCATACACATTTAAAGAAATGAATACAAGCATTTATTTTAATATCGAATCAATATTATATCAACATAAAACGGTGTTAATTCGATAATGTTGTTAGTGATTTATGAAATTTGGATCAAATCAAAATTTCATGTATAAATTCGCATAAAATCAAAGTTCATGTATAATTTTTATATTTATCCCTTAATATTATTATGGTAACACTTTTATCTTTTTTATACTTTTATATCACCTTTAAATAAAACAATTAAATATTCAACACGTACTAATTCCATATTCATTATTGATTATCTCCTTTCTCATATTTCAAAATCTAATAAATAATTATATTACAATGATGAAATAAGAAAAGAAAATGAGTTAGAAACATAGATCCAACACTAATCAACTATAAGTTTTATCATTACAGCAGAGACTTGATCCAACATTAATTTTATATTAATAATTTTGATGTATAATTTTTTAATGTTACATCAATTCATCTTTTTGTTAATATCAATCTAGTTAGAACACCGCTAAGCCAAATGGGAATGCTTACTGCTAACTTTGTTTTCTATTCTTCGTCTAGTAGATTCTAAGTCATACATGTGCTATTCATATTATTTAATTATGAACTCTTTTTAATCATTTTCTTCATATCATGAGCAGTAGGCAAAAAGGGAAAGCCTAGAGTAGATTAGCTTTTGCAGAAAATGAAAGCCATTTCAACGCGGACAAGATAAATCTTAATAAAATTTTAACACAAAAATAGTACAAATTCAACACATACATGTCAAAATTTAAATAACATAAATCAACATTATATAAATTAGATATTTTTCACTATGTGAGTGTAAGTGAAAGAAATGAAAGAAAAAAGTTACGATCGTTTTTTCCATAATGAAAGACATATTTATCTTTACTTGATAATTTTATATATAATGTAATTTTGATTTTTTTTTCTCTTTTACTGACTTCGTTGATATTACATAGTGGAGTGATTTTAAAAAATAAAACTAAACTTCATATCTATTATATAAATATGAAAACGAAGTAAATATACATATAATATTCTAATATAGCTTCTACTATCTAGCTTTTCAGAACAAAAATAGTTAGTGCACGCCAAAAACTACATGGACCACTGAAGAGGATAAGGCAAGCAATTTTAATTCCGAGGCCTTAACGTTATCTTTAATGGTGTTGAGAATTACTACATGAGAGGAATGAATTATTTTTAAGATTGTTCATGAAGGAACTATTACTATTAGGTAATCTAAACTTTAAATGTTTACATCTAAGTTTGAAAATCAAAGAATGCTAGAAGTTGAATCTTTGTATGTGACATCACTAACCAAGCATTTGCTCTTGGTGAAGAGTACTCAAATGCTAAGTTGGTGCACAAAGTTTTGAGGTCTCTCCTTGAACATTTTGTCATAAAGGTGATTGCCACAAAGGAGGCTAAGGACAACAACTCAAAGAGAATTGATGAGTTGATAGTGTCTCTGCAAATGTTCAGAATTAATGTGGAGGAAATCAAAATGGGCAAAATTAAAACATATAAGAATATTCCTCTACCAGCTTGTCCTATTGTAATTAAAGAATAAACTACCCATGAGGGTGTGTAGGAGCAGTTAACTCTTCTAACTAAAAGCTTCAACTGAGTATTCAAGAAGCTATCCGAGAAGAGCAAAGGATCTGAAAGAGGCCATAACTTCAATAAAGGAAAAAGGAACGTAGTAGCCATTAGTAACAAAATCCCTAAGGAGAAAAAGAAAAGAATCCAATGTTATAAATGTCAGGGATATGACTATACACAAGTTGGGTGTGCAAATGCACTGAAGAATAAGATGTCATTGTTCATAGCATGGAGTGATGATGCTTCTACCAGTGAGCATGATGAAGATGAGGTGCACCTGAGCAATTATGTAGCCTTTACATCCAAAGTTGCAACTAAAGTTTCAATTGATTCAGTAAACTACAATGATAGTGACATTGAATCCACAGACTACTTCATGGATAATTACTAGGCAATTCTTGATAAGTGGGATAATGTTTGTAAGATAATGTGAGACTTATTGATGATAATTCTATTATGATACATGAGAATTGTAGGATTTTGTAGAAGCTTAAAGAAAAAAAAGCTCATTCCCAACTAAGAAAGGAGCTAAACTCATTGCAAATGTGAAAGAGTCCATATTGAAAAGGTTGGTTTGAGGAGCGAAAAATTGGATGAGATCCTTTCAATTAAAAGAAGAGAACTAGGGAGAGGAAGGTTGCAATATGTTGATACTAGAAATGAAATAGTTAGTTCAATAGTCTTTGTGAAAGCAAATGAGCATAAGGAAGCGTAAGGATCTTAGAAGAAAGCTGTTAATTGCAGCTGATGAGACAAGGGATGATTAAATCATCTCTTGTACAATTGTATCATAGTGGATTACTCTCCAAGCAAGGCCACAGAGACATAGAAAAAGGATCTAAATTGTATAGCCAATTCGTGCGTTCCTTGTTTTATTTTTCCAGTTTTAGTTATTTCTTTAGTTTCAACTCACAATATAATTGGATTTATATAGATACTCAATTTTGGCTACTAACATTTTATTTCTTCCTTGAGATAAATAATATTATATTTCAAGAAATTGTGTTACCAAGCATGAAACAAGTAGCATTGTCATTTCACTTAATATCTCTTCCAGAGCAATAATTGTTGTTCAGAATAGTTATTGTTTAAAACAACTATTGTTTAAGAATAGCCATGTTCAGACTAGCGCTTTAGTTAGAACAATTTTCATTTAGTGTAGCTGTTATTTGAGAACAACTTGATTTGCCACAACGAATTGTGGCAAATTAAGCTCTTTTAAACATTTAATAAGCTCGTATTTGAGTAAATTGTTATCATTTTATTCAATTTATAGATTTAGTAATTTTATCTTTGAATTCAATAAAACGAGCATTTTAGTGTGTTTTATGACCTGTTAGGCCAATTTGGGCTTAAGGAAGGACTAATGTGTTGGTTAAGTGTGTAGAATGACATTTTAAACCGATGAGTCAGTGGACTGCCCCTAATGTTGCAAATTCAGAGAGGATGTCGCGACAATAAACTTTGAACTTCAAAGGGAGCACTCAGCCATTGATAATGTTGCAAATTCAGAGAGGATGTCACGACATCAACTTCCTAATGTCACAACAAAAAACTTCGAACCAAAAAAGGTTACATTCGATGTCCAATGTCACGACAACAACCATAGGATGTCGTTACAACAAACTTCAAAACTAGAAGGGAAATATCCAGTCTTCAATGTCTCAACAAGACCCATCTAATGTCGTGACAACTGATTTCAAACCAAAAAGGGGAGTATTCAATGTTTGACATGGCCCAATTATTAGGTGAGGGTGTTTTTCATCCACACAACCTTAATTAACATACTAAACAACCTGTAATTGACCTAATTTAGTATTCTAACAACACTACTATAAATATTAGTGCTCAGGACTTAATTAGGAGGGTTTCTTTAGATTATTAAATTTTTTGTTCTTAGATTGAAGGTTTTTATTTCAATTTTTCTGTCCAAACATTTATTTGATTCAATTTCAGTTTCAGTTTTGTTCTTTTCAACAAATTGACTTGTTTACTTTCTTTTCTACTTCAACCATATTGAAATCAACATTTGTTTCACGGGTTTTACAATCAAGCTTTAACCATTATCTACGAATCTAGATCTATCTTTTCCCTTCTTTTATTTTTACGTTTCTATTGAATGTGCAAAATTCAATTAGGGAAAACTGTATCTAGAATGGCCTTGAAATAAGAACCTTATGAAGGTTGACGAGCAAAAGTGAGAGTGATTGGCCAAAGGTTTAAGGTTTACTACAACTTAGTTGGTATAGGTTAAGCGAAATTAAACCCTAGGATTGACAACCTTAGGAAGAAACTTAGGTAGATGAGGCCGAAAGGATAGTCTACTTAGCATCACTTAATCTATCTCAATTTAAGCTACCAAGTCGAAAGATAAGTAGGTTAAATCGATGAATTAATTTAGTTATAAGTCGAACGGTAGTAACTAGGTTAATTGTTATCTAATTTGTTAAAACTTGAATTTGATGTTAATCATGAACACGGATGCGAGTTAATCTTCTGCCTACAGAAATTGATTTAAATTCGGTTGTCTATTTTTGCGTTTATTTTATGTTCTTTTATATCATCTCTTTATTTTTCGCTTGTCATAATATAATTAGTACGTCAATACTATTTAGACCTATTCTTGTGATAATTTGCAATTTAGTTTAGACAAACCTCCATTGGGTACGATCATCGGGATAGTTCCTTGTATTTCGTTGTAAACACTTTCTATATTACAATTTGACTTGTATAATTGTAGATATCGCACTCCATGTTTAATATTTACTTGCAGATTTACAAGCCCCGATGCACACACGTCGGGGCGCGGTCATATCTAAAGTTTAAAATAACTCTTGTTTAGAATAATGGCATTTTAGTAATAGTTATGTTTAGAATAACCATTATTTGGAATAGTTTTTGTAACGACCCGAAAGTTAGTGGTGTTAGAAAATATGGTTTTGGGACTCCGTTTATGTAAATCGACCCCGTATATATTTTTATTAAATATTTACAAAATTTTATTATAGGAGAATTGAATTCTGGATAGATAATTTTGTTGAATTAGTGACAATTAGGGTTTAGGGACTAAATTGTAAGGATTCACGACTTTAGATTTTTTTAAATTGGCCAAATGTTGGAGGAATTATTTAGAAATTAAACCAAGGACAAAAATAGTAGTTATACCATCTTTAAATAATAATGGACGATAGGTATGTAACAACCCGTTTCTTAGTGGTGTTAGAAATAGTGGTTTCGGGGCCACAAAACTAATGGGTAGATTCATAAAGATTAATACTTAATATTTACTAGTCAAATATAGTATTAGTAAAATTTTATTTGATAATTTATGTTATTTGAATGAATAATTAGATTCAAGTGGTAAATCATTAAAATTAAGTGGTTTTGAAAAATAAGGTTTCGAGACCTCATTTCTATAAACCGAGCTCTGTAAATATTTTACGGAGTGTTATTAGGGTCGTATTAAAGTTTGATTATGAAGTTTTATTATTTAGATAGTTAATTAAGTAAAAAAGACTAAATCGTAAAATTTCAAAAAGTTGACTTTTTTTAGTTAAAGCTATAAATAGCAATAAAAGAGTAAATTAAAAAGGATTAATAGGGTACTTAAACCTTATGTAAGGTAGTGGATGGTTCTAAAGTAGTAAAATTATAGAATTTGGTTGAATAATTAAGGGTAATTTGGTAAAATGGGAGACAGGTAGATTAAAATAAAACTAAAATTAATAATAAAACATTTATAGCATCTTCTTCCTGCTAATACACAACCAAAACCTTAAAAGGACTAGAGAAAGCATTCGGCCAACTTAAATCTCCCAATAGGTAAGTGTAAACTCGCTCGTTTTTAGTGATTTTTATGTTTTTGAGCTCGTATTAGCTTAAACTAGCTAAATCGAGGACTAATTTGTAAAACTATCAAATGTTGTGGATTGTGCCATTAAAGAGTTTGAGTTGTTTTTGAAGTTTTATGTGAGATTATTAAGCTTGGCTGTTAGATAGGACTATTTTGTAAAGTAGTTTTTGACAATTTTAATGTTACAGGACTAAATTGTTAAAAGTGATAACTATGAGGATTTGATGTGAATTATCAACAAATAAGAGCTGTAGAGAGGACCTAATAGGTTCGATCAAAGTGGGTTTAAAGGAAAATTGGTTAAATTGCATGTATGTGGCTTAGGGACTTAATTGAATAAAAGTGAAATGTTGAGGGTAATTTTGTAAAATGTCAAATAGGACGTAATTTTTTAAAATGATTTAATCTTGTTGTTGATTTAGTTGAATGAAATTATTATTTTAGATCAATAACGTGTTGATAACCAAAGAAATGACAAAGTAGTTGAGTAGTCCCTGTACTTTGACTGTTGCTGCAAATCAGTCCGGTAAGTTCGTGCTATTGTTTTTCTGTTTATAATCATTTCTTACATACTACATGTTTTATTAGAATTTTATCTAATGTTTTATTTATCAATTGAATGCTTAAAGAATAAATAATAAATGAGTATAATGAGTACGTGGAGTACCTAAATAGCAAGTCGTGGACCGATTATTATTTAGCAGGCTTTGAGTCAGTGTTCATTTAAAAGGTACTATGTACTGGTGATACAGACTGTAGCGGTGACTTGAGATCCTACATGTGTTACGGATTCTCTATAGCTTGTGTGAACAACATTGTGAGTCGGTTATAGTTCTGAAGTTAACTCGAATGAGTGATACACTTTCGATTATCTAAAATGAGATATTGTTAGAACTATGACTTGGTTTATGATCATTTATCATATGACATTTTAATGATATGAATTATCCAAGTTTAAGTGTTTTCAGAAAGTTGAAATAATAGTAATATGGAATATAATTTGAATTATTGTAGTGTGCAATACTCACCTGTTCTGAGCTGTGATTGACGGGAACTTAATTTCTTAAATCTTATACATTGTTTATTTATGTTCAATCCGGTAAGATTATCATTTAATCATCGAACTTCCTAAGCTTACGTAAGCTTACTCGTGTCTTGTTCCTTTTCTTGTAGATTACATTTTGTGGAGGGGAGATCAGATCAACTCGCAAAATCACACTATCCCGAGGAATCTTTTGGTATATTTTGTAAACATTTTGGTTATATCATGTATTAGGGAAAAATGTTAAAATGTTATATTTCGTAGTTATGTGGGATGTTTGGTACGCTTGATGTTTGAGCGATAGTCTTTGTGGTATTTTTGTTAAACTATAAATAAGTTTGTGTATGTGGTCATAAAGTGGTAAGATTCGTGTAGGTTGTTGGTACGATGTGTTTCAAATGGATTAGATTAGGTGTATGTTCTGGCTTATAAATAATTACTTTGATATTGAGTAGCATGAGCATTATAATGTGTTTTGGTATATGATACTTGGGTGTGGTTTAAATGAATGAAAATGACATGTTTTGGTTGTTTTAAAGTGTGTTTATGGACTTGTGATAATGTGCTATGAATTGGTTTAGGTACTTGTGCAAATTGGTGAGGAAAAAGCATGAATTTGGTCACTTTTAGGCACATATGGGCTATCACACGGCCGTGTGTCACACACGGCCGTGTGGCTTGAGCCTATTAGGTGCAGGGATCACACGGGCTGGCCCACGGTCTATGACACGGTTGTGTGACCCAAGTCAGTGAGTTACACGGTTGAGTACACGGGTATGCAAATGGGCGTGTGAGGTTGCCATTCGGGCGTGTAGGATAGGCTCATGACCATGTTTGGAGCTGCACGATCTGGGTTTTGTCACATGGCCTAAACACATGTCTTTGTGACCCCTGTAGTGAAAAATTTTCAAATTGGTCCTTGTTTATTCCTAAGCTATTTTTAAGGCCTCGTAGGCTCGATTTAAAGCCTGTAAATGTATGGTTTAATCCATTTTGAATTACTTATGTATTTATTAAATTAATTTGATAAGTAAATGCAAATTGTGTTGAAATGTTTCGAATTATTCAATAATACTCTGTAACCCTATTCTGACGACGAAACTGGGTTATGGATGTTACAAGGTAGCTATATATATGTTATAAAATTTTTATAGCAAGTGTCTAGACAGAGGGTTAAAACTCTCATTGAGGTGCACCTGTACTGTTTGTGAAAAAGAAAGATGGTTCGTTGAGACTGTGTATAGACTACCGACAGCTGAACAAGGTAACAATAAAGAACAAATATCCTTTGCCTCATATTGATGAGTTGTTCGATCAATTAAAGGGTGCAACTCAATTTTTGAAGATAAAGCTCAGGTCAAGATATTACTAGATGCGAGTAAAAGGTTGTGATGCGTCGAAGACTACTTTCGAACCCGCTACGGTCATTATGAATTTTTGGTAATGCCTTTTAGGTTAACCAATCTCCTGCTTCTTTCATGGATTTGATGAACTGGGTATTTCAGCCTTAGTTGGATAGATTTGTGGTTGTATTTATTGATGATATACTGATCTACTTGAGAACAGAATTTGAGCATGCTCAGCATTTGAGAATTATCTTACAAATTCGGCGTGAGAAATAGTTGTATGCAAAATTTAGCAAATGCGAATTCTGGTTTCAGGAGGTTGGATTTCTTGGACACGTGGTTTCTACAAATGGGATACGTGTTGATTCAATTAAGATTTCTGCCATTATTAATTGGAAAGCTTTGAAGAATGTTTCAGAGGTAAGAAGCTTTTTGGGATTAGCAGGCTATTATCGCCGCTTTGTAAAAAACTTCTTTATAATAGCTTCATCGATGACTAAGTTGGTACAAAAAAATGTACAGTTTGTCTTGTCAGATGAGTGTTAATAGAATTTTGATCAGTTAAAAAGAATGCTGACAGAAGCTCCAATACTGACACAGCCTGAATCACTTTTAGGTACTTATGCAAATTGGTGAGGAAAAAGCATGAATTTGATCACTTTTAGGCACATATGGGCTGTCACACAGCTGTGTGTCACACATGGTCAGCCCACACGGGCGTGTGCCCTGAAAGTGTTAGGTGCAAGGATCACACAGGCTGGCACACGGCCTGTGATACGACTATTTGACCCGAGTCAGTGAGTTACACGATTGAGTACACGGGTACACAAACGGGCGTGTGTGGTAGTCATATGGGCGTGTAGGATAGCCTCTCGACCATGTTTAGAGCCACACGGTCTAGGCTCTATCACATGGCCTAGACACACATCCGTGTGACCCCTATAGTGAAAATTTTTCAAATTTTCCCTGAATCTTCTTATTTGTCTCAAATTGGTCCCTGTTTATTCCTATGCTATTTTTAAGGCCTCGTAGGTTCAATTTAAGGCCCGTAAATGTATGATTTAATCTATTTTGAATTACTTATGTATTTATTTAATTAATATGATAAGTAAATGCTAATTGTGATGAAATGTTCTGAATTGTTTGGTATTACTCTATAACCCTATTCCGGCAACTAAACTAGGTTATAGGTGTTACAAGGTAACTACATATATGTTATAAAAATTTTAACTTAATTAAGATTTATGCAGTAAAATAGTAATAAAACTAGCATAGTGGAGAGAAAGAGAAAAAAATTCTCTTCATCATCTTCATGCAATCGGTTCTCCATTGTAATAGGGAAGAACCTTTCGGATTATGGGTTTCAAACTTCAACCATAAATTGGGTTAGTTCAATTTAGTTCTTTTCTTGTAAATTCTATGTTTTTGATATCATGGAAACTTAATCTAGCTAACCCATGTCTCAATTCGTCAAACTATTGAAGTTTTGAAAGTTTCAATAGTTGAGAATTGAAAGTTTTAGGTATTAAATTGATGGATTTTAAGCTTAGAGGTGAAAAGGACTAAATTATGAAGTTAATTGATAGTTTTGTATAATAAGGATGAAACTAAATAATTTGTAAAATTTGCTTTAGAAGTAAAAAATTAAAAGGTCCCTAATGGAAAATAATGAAATCGAGTTGCAATTTGAAGTTCTAGATTGAAAGTTATGTTAGTCTTGGTTTTAGGGACTAAATTGAATAAAATGCAAAATTCATGTAATTTGACAATTGGTTCTAATTTTGGTAGAATATTGATGATATTGTATGTTTATGTTAATTCGTAGCTAACATCGATCCGAATTCCTCAAGAGGGAAGGGAAATGCTAAAGTCGTCAACAAATAGCTTGAAGTTTTTGATTTGTATTTCTACAATTCGAATTGTTTAAATTGTTGCATAATTGCATAGTATATCATGATAAGATATTGGGGTGAGTTGGGATTGATTAGTTGGTTTGTATTGGTATGGAAATGGTGATTTTTTAAATGAAGGACTAAATTGAATAAAATTGAAAATAGTATAAATTGATGGAAATGTGAAATTGAATTGGATTTGGGCTGATTCATGCTATTATATGAATGAAATGATTATTTGATTGATGATTTGAATATGATAAATTGTGAATTGGATATAATTGTAAATTGAATGGTTATTACCCTATTAATTGTTCGGGTAGAGTTGGATATAATTGGCATGTCATAGGATGGATCGAGTACAAGTTAGTACAGGTTATTTCGACTATAGGTCGATGACGCTAAATTTTCTAAAACTTTACAATTTGGTCCTATTTCGTGCTTGGGTAAAAAAAAAGAGCTTTCGTAAGCTTGATTGAAGCTTGAATTTGATTGTTTAACATAAATTAAATATGTTTGACATATAAGTGCATGTTTGGAATGATTATTTTCTATATGATTGATGGTAGTTGCTCCGACAATGTGGCATTCTATAGCTTGGACTTGGTGATCGGGTCAAGCAAGGGGTGTTACACATATTCTATATTGGAACACAAGTATATATCCGATTACATATGAAGGTATACAAGTATCAAGGGTAAACTAATTCAACTGTCATGGCAAAAGAATGACCAAATCTAATTACATATACCAAAACCTATCTTAAAGCCTTTAGCTATCAATACCAATTTACAATTTAAAACATTCATAATCTATTCATTATGAGATTCAATATCAAGTTCATTTCATATAAAAAATCCATTTAACATATCGTCTGAATCTCTTTCTGGAGTCTATCGACTCATTCATATTCATTTCGATGTTATATTCTATTATTAATCTATTTCATTACCTTTTTATGTTTTCCAATTTCAATTATAATGTTATGCTCGATAGAACCCTAGTAAAACAGACTCGGATACATGGGTAAACTACACCACACTAGATAGCTCGTAAAAGCTTATACTACACCACACCAGAGCACCGTAATGAAAAGCTCGTAGGCATCAAATGTATTCTCATATGTATATACATCTGTCCACCACTCCAAGGTCTCCGTAGTGACATATAATACTCGATGATCCGCAACAAATGTTGGATCCCAATATAATTTGTAATGATCTCCATAATCACATATCTTGTACAAGTGAGCATATAACCCTATTGGCATATCAATCATATCCTAATCTTTTACAAAGCCACATAGCTAGGCAACAATTTTACATATATGTATTACCATACTTGTAATCAATCTTATTCGCATATTGATACCTTGTGTTTGATCACATATGCATTTTCGTACCCTGCATGTTACTCTATTGCATAACAATTATTTTGCAATTTAGTACATATATCATTTCTCGATCAAATTCACAATCACAGCCCCATTTCATCATTAAACACATATATTTCATATTATATGACATATTTCAATACAATTTTCATATCACATATCATAATTTAAATATTTCATGCCATTTCCCATTTTATTCATTTAGCCCTCTATACCGATAATCCATGCCAAAACTCAATTAAAACATGTCATATTGTCAACATATACTCACATAAATAATTCATCAACCAATAAACATACCCATGCAAGCAAATATTTTTATCTCGAATCATAGAAGTACAAATTGATGTTTCGTGCATCACTCGATTTTTGCTTTTCCTTTCCCTCTCGATGGTTTGGTGTTGTCTCTAGTTACGGATAATCACAAAACATATCATACAATCAATTTCCAGCCAATTCAGAATCAAATACCAAATTACACAGATTTTACAATTTATTCAATTTAGTCCCTAAAATCAAGACAAACATAACTTTCAATTTAGGGTTTCAGATTAGAATTTGATTTCACCAAACTTAATTAGGAACCTTCTATTTTTTATTCCTATCAACATTTTATAATAGTTTTTCATTTTTTTGAATTTGGTCCCTAATGTACGAAATCAAAAATTAAGCTTTACAATTTAGTTCTTTTCTTTAACTAAACTTAATTTCTATCAATTTCACACCTAATTCTTCAAGAAATCAACAATGGAAACTTTCTAAAACTTTAAAAGTTTTAAAATTTAGTACATAGTTAGCTAAATCAAGCACCCATGATTTGATTTTCATAAAAATCAAAGAAAATTGGCTAGGGACTTACTTAAATTAAAGGCCGAAAGCTTCAATTGTTCAAAAATGGCATCCCTTATTTCTTTTCTTCTTTTGGCCGATTGGAGAAGATGAGTTTTTCATCTCTCCATCCACCAATTTTACTTATATAATAAGATTATGATTTAACAAATCTTTATTAATTGTTAATTAACAGTTTTCTTATACTTTAATCCTTGTTTCATTAATTTAATTACCGTCCAACAATGCTTTCAACTATCACCTACCTACAATTGGTCTATTAGCCATTTTAGTCACTAGACCATAATTTAGTCCCCAAGCCTTTTCCTCATTAAAAAATATATAATGATTAAACTTTTGCAATTTAGTCTTTGCACCATAATTAACCACAATTCGGCTAAATTACTTAACTGAATTTCAATTCATCTATACAAAAACTTCCTAAATATCCTTATTTAATATTTATATACTCGATTTACAGAAATATGGTCCCAAAATCATACTTTCGACACCATCGAAAATTGGGTCATTACACTACTACTGTGCTCAGTGTTACTGGATCTGCCTCAGTCTTCCTCTTCTCCTTCGTCTAGTATATCTCGTTGACTTGTTTGTGACACTTCATGTATCCATCAAAGAACCCTCTAGAACTGACAAAACTATTAGGATTGAAACACTATTATGATTTATTGTATTTATAGTCTTGAATTTCTTTAATATTAATTAGAAATTTAACATTTTGTTTGAAAATTTTTGTTGTTCGTGTGATTATTGTGAATATTGTATTTGAAATTTTGCATCCTTATGGCATCAAAAAACACTTAAATGGTTTTTTTTTATGAAATAAAATTACTTGTATGTTGGTTTCAAAAAAACTTTTATATGTTCAACACAAATTTACTTTTGTGCATATTATGTTTGATATATTGCATTCTTGTAATTTTTATAAATGTTTTAAATTTTCAAACATTAACGTCACAATTAAAAAAATTTATGTTTTGTTGATACTGGGTATTGACAAGGGAGGAGAAGGTGGTAGTGTTAAGGAGGTTGGTTAACCTTGATAGGTGAAGAGCCAAAAAAAGTGGGAAATAGGAAAGAAGTAAGGTGGTCTGAGTACAAGAGAACCTGGATGCAATAGGTAAGTGCTTATGGTTGCTAAGAAGGCCAAAAATATTCGTCTTTCATATTTCTATAAGGTATTTATAGAGGGAAGGTCCCGTGTCTTGTAATGCCATGTCATTGACAATTTCCAAACATAGTAATCATGCAATTGACTAGGTGGCAAGGTCATTGTACGTGTGACACCTTAAACTCGACTGACACGGGCCGGTCCAAAATTGAAGTGTTACATTAGCCACTAAAGCGACTCTTCAGCTAACAACCACTCGATGCACACCCCAACCTTATAACACCTCATTTATGAATAATTAACTATCATTTATTAATGCAGAAGCAATTTGTGAACCATTTTTAAACTTTTTCTAAGTATTTAAACCTAAGGGTATTTTGGTCTTTTTACTACATAAGGTTAAAATATCCCGATTTTATTTCTAAATAGTTACTGACCTTCTTTTAATCAAATTATGTAAGCCTTAAAAATTTTAGCTTAATTAAAGTTCATTTACTATGTTTAATTCAAGTTTTATTATTAGGGACTAAATCGTAACTTTAAGAAACTTTTAGTACATTTTCCAAATTAAAAATTAAGAGTGTTTCTACCAAATATTAACAGTTACAAGTCT
>CM025143.1:16010038-16022730 GCA_013467495.1 Gossypium gossypioides | reverse complement strand
TAACTTTTTCAAAGATAATATTGTTTTAATGAATTTAATATTAAATTTAATTTAATATTTATCTAGATATTAATATGTGATATTAAATTTAATTTAATATTTATCTTAATAAAAATGACTAATTATAATCCTGGTCGAACTCTCTCTATATAAAGAGAACATGTGTAACTATTCTCATACACTTGAATTAAAAAAAGTAGGGAAATTACGAAATTGCCCCACTGGTAATTTTGTGAAAAATTTACTGATACCAAATGAGTGCACACTCGACAGATATGAGCTTGAGGATAGTAGAGAAGACTACTCGGTCGAAGTATTCATCCTAGACGAATCATAAAATTAAGATTTTGATTAAGTGCTTATTATTTTAGATAACACAGAATAGGACGAATCCCCCTGGTTTCTTTTTTGGAACATATTGCTACTATGCGAAATGAGCATGTGACTGAAGATATCGGACGTTAGGATCGAGTGTATGAAGTAAGCCTATTGACTTCTAGTGATCTATTTCCTTATTTCTTTCGTCTTAACTTTTTTCGTTTTATTGAAATTTTCTTTTCTAATCTCAAAATGAGTGGAAAATAAATCTTAAAAAAACATGTACTATTCTCAAGATGAATTAAAGATTAAGATATTTTTAAAACATTAAAGAGTAAAGTGCATAATTGATTTAGTGTCGAAGGAAAGGGTGAAAATTTACGATTGTGTTGTTGAATGTTGCAAAGTTTTCTGCCTCATGTTTGATGATATGAAGAGACAAGCTTTAGTTTGATCTTTTTCTTTCTTTATTATTATCCTTTCATTCAATAAGGGCAGATATCTTAGTTTTTATAATTTACCTGTTTAGGATTTAGGGTTTAGGGTCCAAACATGTCCCAAGGCCTTAACGCCCAAAACCACTATACATATAGGTGAGTAGTCACAATCTTATGGCATGCCAACTATATCCAACAGTTTCAAGAATCACAAGGCCAAAATATTCAATTTAACAAACATATTACTTACTAATTATCCAAGCACTATCACTGTATGTTAGCATTCTCACACCCCAAAATAGGGCCTTAGAGTTTTAGGGGTATTTTAGGAATTTTAGCCTTAGATTGTTCGAAATTTTGTGACATGGTATACCGATAATATTTTCAATTATGATTTTTAGAAATTAAATCAATTTCTGAAAATAAGTTTTAAATACCTTTAATTTTTGAAAATAGGACTGATTTATAAAAGAGTTAAAATTGAGAGTTTTTATGAAGCAATTTAACCAAATTTTAAAATCCAAGCTAAATAACCTCTCTTCACCAAAGTATTTCACGTAAAAACTACAAAAAATTTGTGTATGTCATCCATTGATTCTCTCTTACTATTTCAATCAATTTTGAACTCCAAATCCTAATTCTTTTTTATTTCTATCATATCTTAAGTTATAAACCTCTATAAAAACCAAGAAAATCACCCAAAAACTTCATCATCTACATCATCTTCTCRAAATGTGGGTTTTTTTGGATTTGCGCCAAAGCTCATTTTTCTTCCATCAAAGGTAGCCATTCGACTTTCTATGAGTTTTAAATGATATCTAGTCCCTTAAATTGAATTTGTAGCCATTGAAACACATGTTTTAAATAAAAGTTGAAAATTGGGTCGTTAATGGTGGATTTCAGGATTTTGCATAAAAATGTGTTTTGAAAGTGTTTTTCAACTTGTTGTAACATGATTAGAAGGTTTCTAAACTTACTTTGAAGTTTCGTTAAAGATTTCTTGAGTTTTAATGAATTTTCAAAAAATAGCCATACAACATGTCGAAAAAGTCGATATATTGAATTGAGTAGTTTTGTGTAGTTTAGAGGTTTAGAATTAGTCGTAGGTGAATTATAAGAGAAATTTTATAGGCGAGCAGTACATGGAAGCTCGTAAGTTGAAATTTTTGGATCTTGTTCAAGGTAATTTGTTAGTGGCTGACTATGAAGCTGAGTTTGTGCGACTTATTTTATATGCTCCTGAGATGATACTTTCTGAAAAGGACCGTAAGAGGTTTCGTTTTGGGCTTAATCATGAGATTCGGGTTTATTTGGTAGCACAGAATGTAGAGATGTTTGATGAGTTAGTTGAGAAAGCCAAAGTAGTTGAGGCGAGTTTTGCCGAGCTGTCTTGTTCTATGGTAACTGAATTGGGTAAGAGGACTTCGGATGGTGTATCTGACCCACCACCTATGAGAAGGCGTGATACTCAGAGTTCTAATAGGAGTGCACGACATGAGATTTGACCAAATCCGTCTAAACAACAAGATAGTGTTGTAGTTAGTACTGGTGGTTCGATGGATGGTTCTGAATGGCCGTTTTGTCCGCATTGTGAGCATAGGCATCCTGGGGAGTGTCGTAAGTTGACAGGTGGATGTTTTAAGTATGGTTCTAAGGAAAATTTTCTAAGGGATTTCCCAAATAGAGTAGAGGTTTCACAGACTCAGAGTTTGGCACCTACTTCTATGTCTACTAGAGGTCATGGTCGCGGTAGAGGTAACGGGAGACCGGTTGGGCAGTGAATTGTTCCTCATACTATTGCTACACCGATTGAGTCTGGAGGTCCAACTTGAGTTTATGCTGTTAGGGAACCACATGATCGAGATTTGAACGTTGAGATTGCGGGTATTTTTGTCTTGTGATCAATTTCTTTATTCTTGTTAGTAGACTTAGGTACTATGCCTTCGTAAATTTTAAGTGAATTAGCTAATAAGTAGAGAATCCTGATAGAGACTAGTGAATTAGGAAAATGTTTGCAAGTTCTATAGATGAGAGTACCATAAGTGAATAAAAGAAATTGTTAGCTAAGTTAGTGTAGAATAAAAGTATTGAATAGGATCATTAAAGAAAGTAGTAGGAAGTTAGAGAGAATGAGAATTAGAGTGCGCAGCGAAAGTGTGATAGTTAGTTTAAAAGTAGAAATAGCATATCTTGTGATTAAGCAAGTGATGTGTTAGTAAGGAATTTCGAGGAAAAAATTCTTTTTAAAGGGGGAGAATTGTCACACTCCAAAATAGGGCTTAGGAGTTTTAGGGGTATTTTAGGATTTTTAGCCTGAGAGTGTTCGAAACTTTGTGACATGACATACCAGTAATGTTTTCAATTATGATTTTTAGAAAATTAAATTAATTTCTGAAAATGAGTTTTAAATACCTTTAATTTTTAGAAATAAGACTGATTTGTAAGATAGTCAAAATTGAGAGCTTTTATGAAGAAATTTAACCAGATTTTAAAATCCAAGCTAAATAACATCTCTTCACCAAGTTATCTCACGTAAAAACTACAAAAAATTTGTGTTTGTCATCCTTTGATTCTCTCTTGCTATTTCAATCAATTTTGAACTCCAAATCCTTATTCCTTTTGATTTCTATCATCTCTTCAGTTATAAACCTCTATAAAAACCAAGAAAACCACCCAAAAACTTCATCATCTACATCATCTTCTCCAAACGTGGGTTTTTCTAGATTTGTGTCAAAGCTCGTTTTTCTTTAATCAAAGGTAACCACTTGACTTTCTATGAGTTGTAAATGATATCTAGTCCCTTAAATTGAATTTGTAGCCATTGAAACACATGTCTTAAATAAAAGTTGAAAATTGGGTTGTTAATGGTGGATTTTGGGATTTTGCATAAAAACATGATTTGAAAGTGTTTTTCAACTTTTTTAACATGATTAGAAGGTTTTTAAACTTACTTTGAAGTTTCGTTAAAGATTTCTTGAGTTTTAATGAATTTTTGAAATATAGCCATAAAACATGTCGAAAAAGTCAATATATTGAATTGAGTAGTTTTGTGTAGTTTAAAAGTTGAGAATTAGTTGTAGGTGAATTATAAGATGAATGAAATTAGTTTTAGGTGAAAAGATTTAGTACAGATCGAGATATTCGAATTTAAAATTTGCTATGTTATAAGTTTTGGTTACATGATAACTTAGTTTAGGCTTATGTTTTGTATACTTGTAATGAGTCCTTGACTGATTTTTGGATGTATTGTTGTGTGAATTTTTTGTGTTGAAGTTCTGGATTCGATAGAACTTTCTTCGAGCAAGGCAAAAGGCAAGGAAAAGCTAGTTTAAACTTTTAGCTTTTCGACGAAAGCATAATCGATGAGTGTTTGGAATTGCTACTTGTAGACATGATTCTTAGTGTTGATTGGGAGCTTAGAAATAGCCTAAACCTCTATTCCAAGTTCTGAGTGTAAGCTTTCTATTTTCCTTATTTTATTTTTGGCAAATTATGCAAATATGTGAATAACTATGAATTGATTATTATGATGCAATATTGTGAATTGTATTGTATTGTAGGTATATAAATATGCCGAATGACAGTAATGATGTTGTTTTAGCGATATAAAGATGTGCATTGAAAGTGTGCAAAAGCCGATAAGTATGTATGTGTTGCATTATGGAATATGATGCTAATGTAACAGGTTTTTGTATTTGATAAACTGATTTTAATGCACTCATATGTTGACAGATATATGATGGCTTAATGAGTATTATTGTGGCACTTTGCAATTAAATGTGAATTCGATAAGTATGTGTTGTGTACAAGTTTTTGATGTGAATTGACGAATATGAACAGAGATGATGTGTATCAAATCAATAATTAAAAATGTGTAATTATGATTGGGAGATTTTGGCCTTGTGACCTTATGAGATCGTTGGATATAGTTGGCATGCCATATGATTGTTAGTACTCACCTATAAGTGTTATGTGATTTGGGCGTTGAGGCCCTGAGACATGTTGGAGAGATAAGAGAATATGAGCTAAGCTCCATTCAACGAGACATGTTTGGTGTGTTGGAGAGTGCTAGCTTTATGCTTCACTTTTGGGATATGTTCGAATCTATGAGTCAATTGGTGTGTTGGAGATCCATGTATCCAATGAGTAATGGTAGAGCTCACTTTATGTTTCATAGCCTCAAGTTTCAATTTATCATTTAAATATGATCTTATATGTTATGATAATACGATAAGAGACGGATGTTTTTAATTGTGAATAAAATGTTAAATGAGTTGATTTAAGTTACATGAAAATGTTAGTATGTTCTTATAGTAAATCGCGTATGTACTTGTGGATTGGGTTATTTTCTAATAACTTGTGAATGCCTATGAATATATAAGTTAAACTTGTGAGTTATTAAAGCATGTATATGTTGTTTTAGTTTTGACGAATTATTGTTAAATGAATTAATAAAGTCTGAACATGTAATTCTGATTCTAATGGAATATGGTTGTGAATATGTTGTAGTATGCTCGAGATTGACCTTTGATATTGTGTGTACATTGTGGTTACTCTTAGCATTCACTGAGCTTGTTAAGCTAACCCACTCTCTTATTAAACTTTGTAGGTTAGTTGTGTGCCGGTGTGAGCGGTGTGGCTTTCTGAGGGGTGATCCAAGCAAGTCCATTTTCGTTATTCGTAGGCGTTTATTATTTGGTTATGTTTTAGGAATAAGGCAATGTGGTAGTCTTTGTGCTGATATTGGATATGATATTTTGAGTTGTCTCTATAATTTGTTTCATAATATGTTGACTACGGCTTGGATTTGCTTTTGATGTTTGAAACTATTATTATGACCATTTCAGTGTTTATTTGATGATGATATGATAGCATGTTGAACTCGGACGAGTTGGAATGACTTATATGCTTAAAAATGTTGTATTTTTCGATTTTGGAGCAAAGGTATTGATATTCGTGTTTTAAAAGCGATACCTCTGTGATTTGAGACGTGTAAGAAGTTAGAATCGAGATTTGGTATCGATACTTTTGCTCGAGTATCGATACCTTTGATCGAGCATTGATCCTCGAGGTAAATTTATCGATACTTCACGAAAGGTACCGATAATTTTTGAGATTTTTGTTTTTAATCGTGAAACAAAATGCATGTTTGTTATTGTTTTTCCAAGCGGTATCGATACCTCTTGAGCAAAATATCGATACCACGTCTTTAATATCGATGCCTACGTTGCTGTTTTGAGATTTTGCTAAAGCGGACCTTATGCATGTTCTAAATTGTTTATAAGACTAATTATTTTAAGTTTAACACGTGATAATGATAACTAGCTATTATGATTGACTTAAGGCCGATGTGAATAGCAAACTGATGGATGTTCTGTTGGAATGAGCTTTTACTTGTTGGTAATGACATGAGACGGTAGTGTGACATCCTGATATTCAAGCTTAGCGACCAGGCCGGGTATAGGGTGTTACAAGCATCTTTTGCAAAACACTATTACTTTCATATAACATTTATATATCATGTATACATTTGCACTTCTTACAACAATTATCATGTCCACAGATCACATATTTGGGCTTTTCATCACTATGCACAAGTTCATAATCATGCAAGCACATAAACCACAAACAAATATAGATACAAGAAAACTTACGCTTGGAATTTAGAGTAGGGGTTTAGGCTACAACTAAATTCCCAAATACGCATGACTCGTGTCTACGTGTAGCGGTTCCAAATACTCACCACTGATGCTTTCACTAAGAAGCCAAAAGCTCAATCTAGCTCTTTCTTTAAATTTTTGAAGGCCTTAATGAATCCAAGGCTTCACACACAACAATCATACAATAAACACAGTCAAATAATGGCCAAGGATTCACTCAAACCAACCAAAACACAAGCCTAAGTTGAGTTCCTAAGTAGTTCAAAACCATTAACATAACAAACTTAAAATGCTCCTAACTTGGTCTACACTTAACCTTTTTGCCTAAAATGAATTTCGTTCATCTCATTAATCATCTGCGCCTAATTCCCAACCTTTAAATTATACTAAAATGCTTAGTTCATGGTATTGACATTTTTCGACATCTTTTAGGCAATTTTCACAAAATTTATTAAAACATGAGAAATCATTAACGAAACTTCAATCTAAGTTTGAAAGCCTCTTATGCACATTGAAACTAATAGAAAAAAACTTTAAAATCACATTTTACCTAAAATCTCAAAATCCACTATTAATGACTCCATTTTCGGCTTTTATTAAAAACTTGTGATTCAATGGCTCATACTTCAATTTTAAGGACTAGATATCATGAAAAAATTATAAGAATTCAAAATATTAGCTTTGATGGAAGATTAAACGAGTTTTGATGCAAATCTAAAAAATCCACATTTGGAGAAGATGGTGAAATCTATGGAGTTTTTGAGTGTTTTAAAGAGATTCTATGGATTTTTAAGGCTTGGGTGTTGAGAGAAATCAAAAGCTTATAGTTTGGTAATCAAAATCAAGTGGAGAGAGCTAGGGAAATCAAAGGGACGACAAGCACAATTAAGGGGAAAAATTGACGTGAAAACATGTTGATGGGGAAGAAATAGGTTCAATTTTATAAACTGGTAAAACTGTAACATAATTGCCTACTTTTTTGACTTTGTTACAAATCAGTCATCTGTCTAAAATTAAAGTTTTCTCAAACACTTTTTCAAAAATTGATTTAACATTTATGATGTCATAGTTGAATATAATTCCGGTTTACCATGCTACGAAATTCTGAGCACTCTAGAGCTAAAATTCCTAAAATACCCCTAAAACTCCTAGGCTCTATTTTGGTGTGTTACACAAGTATACAAAAGAAATGCTCAAGAAGTTTGGGATGGACATCCTTAAACCTTAAGCCACTCTTATGAGGCCTTCCACAAAGCTTGACCAAGATGAAGAAGGTAAATGTGTAGATATTAAATTATATAGGTCTATGATTGGTTCTTTATTTTATCTTATCGCAAGTAAATCGGATATTATGTTTAGTGTTTGCTTGTGTGCTAGATATCAATCATGACCTAAGGAATAACATTTATAAGTTTTTAAGAGAATTTATAGGTACCTTAGAGACACTCCTAATTTAGAACTTTGGTATCCTAGAGATTCATCCTTTAGCTTGCATGCTTTCTCGGATGCGGATTTTGGAGGTTGCAAACTAGATAGGAAAATCACCTCTGATACTTCTAAATTCTTAGGAAACATGTTAATTTCATGGTTTTTAAATAAAATAAAATTGTGTTGCGTTATCTACCATCGAAGCACAATACATATCCGCTAGTAGTTGTTGTACTCAAGTTTTATGGATGAAATAACAACTTAAGGACTATGGAATTGACATAGATACCATTCCTATCAAGTGTGACAATACTAGTGTTATTTGTCTCACTAAGAATCTCATCCAACATTCTAGAACTAAGCATATTGAAATAAGACATCATCTCATAAGATATCATGTCCAAAAAGGTGATATTGTTAAGAATATATAGACACTTTGCATCAATTAGCTAAATTTTTTACAAAAGCTTTAGAAAAGGAAAGATTTTGGACACTTAGGAGAGAACTAGGTTTGACCACCAATCTACCATAATTTGATATGAAAAATTAGGCTTTCTCGGTATACTTAAGGAGCTTATTCTCGAGCAAAGTAGCGTATCTTTCATACTTTTTCGTAATTTTTATATTTTTAGTTCCTAAGTGTAAATGTTTCATTTTTACTCATTTTGGGACCCAATTTGGCTAATGGTGCTATTGGGGGGGCTTAACATGTGGTTGAGTGGTGTAGGGACATGTTGAAGGTTGAAAATGAGCAAAAATGGCACCAAAGGAAAGGGTATCGTGATATCCATACCTTGGAATCATAATACCTCTAACAGTATGGAAGATTGAAGACCACCTTTCAGTGGTATCATGATATCCACTTTGGGTATAGCAATATCCACCCTTAAAAAAAGACCACAAGGTTCGAAACTACCTAAGGTATTGTGATATCCTCTTTTGGGCATCGCAACACTGAAATCATGAGGGGGACAAATTTGGGCAAAAAGGGTAGTCTTTGTCCACCCGGTCCACCAATCATCCAAGGCCTGTGTAGGGGCAATTTTGGCAAAAAAAAATCATCAACATTCAACCTAAAATAGCCAATTTTGGCTAAGGAGAGACACACACATTAGTTTAGTTTTAGCCTTAGTTTCTCTAGGTTTTCTCTTAGTTTTTTCTGCAACTTTTCTTGGGTTTTTATTTTCTCTTCTTCTTTCTTAGTTTTAGAGTTTATTTTTCTGCATTTACTTCTTATTCTTAGTGTTCTTAGTGTTAGTTAAGTTAGTTATCATTGTCACTTAGGTTTATTTATACTTTTAGTCCTTGTACATTTGTTGTAAAACATTTCTGGCTTTAGTATAATGTATTTCAGTTTCTTTTACTTTAAATCAGCTAAGGACCAAATTGTGTATCCTATTTATCAGCTAAGGACCAAATTGTGTACTACAAAATCATATTAGTAGTCGCTTAGACTCTATAGTGAATGTAATTTATCACTCAATCGCCATCTCTGTTGGGTTTGATTCTTGGAATACTCTAGTGTTTCATTTTAACACTACAAATATTATAACTAACCTATACGCATGCAATAATATAGCGCTTTAAAATTGTTTTATAAAATCGTTTGGTTTATGCACACGTGCAAACGCGGTCATCCATCTTGCTTTTACTTTGTGTTAAATTTTTGGTTGCACTTTGAATGATTTTTAAACTTATATATATTGTATTGCAAAAGCATGCTTCTATGATTTTCATGGCTCTTATAAGAAAAAAGATAGAGGGAGTTTAATATGTTTGATTGATCTATTTTGACCTTATTTGTCTAGCATGACTTATTTTTAACGCCCTTAAACTTGTTAGAATGAACTTTATTTGGCTAACTTAGTCAATTTTTTTAGTGAACCTATTATGCATTATGAATCATATGCATCATGCTTACTTTTTGCATTTTCATGCATATGAAATCATTATGATTTATCTAAGAGTCATTTTAGGACCCTTAGAACACTTTAGGACTTTAAAATTGAGTTTTTGGAGAATTTCTGCACTTAGAAAACATATTTGGAATTTGGTATTGATGCCATTTTAAAATTATTGATAGTTTTATAAAATTAGTGATACTTGTCTAAAAATATCGATACTTATTGGGTTTTAAGAGTACCTAAATCGAGAGTTTTTCAAAACAGTTTTAAAACCCCAAATTTCCTTTCCTCTTCATTCCAAAAACTCTCTCTTCCAAACATCAAATATCTTAAAAATCTATGATTTTTTCATGAAATCTTGAGACTAAAATACTTTCTAATACCATTGATTCAAGATTTCTTCAACATTGCTTTAAGGTTTTCCACATTTCAACATTTTTTAGGTAAAACCTACACTTTTTCTATTTTTAGATTTTATGAAATGTAGGTTAAAATGTTGATTTTTGATGAGCTATTGGGTTGATTTGGACTCTATACAATGTTTTTTATTGCAAGGGGTAACCTATTACTAAACCTTTTCTCAAATTTTTGTCTCAAACCTTTTGCCCAACTAGTGTTCGACAAAATTCCTAAACTAAATTTTTTATAGTCTAAGTGTGTTTATTCCTAGAACTGGTGCCTCATCTTCAAATCCTTCTAGTGGGTTTAGATAGTCATTTAATGACTGTTTTCGTTCCGTATAGGAATGAGAGCAGTTCGATAGGAATTTTGCATCAAAACGAGTTTGGGAGTGTAAGAAGATAGATTTTGCCATGTTAGAAGGTGTCAATTTTTCTTATCTTCTGATTTTTCAAAGTTGGGTTGGATTGAATTGTTAAAAAATTTCCTCATCGACTTACATTAATCTTATTCGAGCCTTTTATTCAAACACCAAACTCGAACATGATAAGTCCAGTGATACCGTAATTGTTATAACCTCTTTTTTAATGAACACCCCAATTAGACTCGCTTTAGATGATTTCAAAAATCTTCTTCATTTGTCTTCTGGAGGTACCTCTAATGAAAGAGGAGCCTACAACCCCGCTCTTTATATTGATTCCATACACGCATTCAAACTCTATCTCTATGATAGTGTTCTCCATCTCATTATTACTTGGAATTTATGTCCTATCAAAAAGATGCTCTATCTTTGGACCTATCATTCGATCCGTTGAACCATTGACTATTGGTGGATCGATTCCATCTAATCTGATAGGCGTCCCAACCTAGCTGATGCAGTCATAAGCCAACTAAAAATCTGACAAAGGCAACTGTACCTATCAATTAATAGTATAGCTACGGTGAACACATATATCATTCCCACGAAGACTAAAAGTGACAGTAATTACCATCTTTCTATTATTTAACCAACAAATTGGAGTGATTGGTTAAAAATAAAATTAACTAAAGAACACGACAAAGAACAAATTGAAAAATAATCAAGTAAACAACCAATAAACGAAACAAGAACCAGGAAAGAATTCACCTAGACTTCATCTGTCATTATCAATCTATATTACACAATTTCTTCACTTAGTATTTTGATCTGTAGAAACCCCTAAATTATTCTAATATCTCTCTTCAAGACTAAGAGCAATTGACCCTAGGTTGATTAATTGAAATTTCTTTCTAATTAAAATCCCTATTGTTGCATTAACTTGATCTATGGATCCCCTATTAAATGTGACTCTAATCCAATAGATTTATGTCATCCTATTTCTAGGATTGCATGCAACTCCACTCAGCTATGCTAGATCTACTCTTAAACAGAGTCGATTCCTTCTATGATTCAAGCACATCCAACATGGATCAATAGTCTATAAATATTAAACCCAGAACTAAGCACACATAATTGAGAACAAGATTCAAGTATTTATTGCGTAAAAATAGAAATCAAAGAACAGAATCCATCCTAGGGTTCATCTCCTAGGTATTTGGGAAAATTAGTTCATAATTGCAAATAAATACATCCAGAAGACATTATAACCTCAAGAAACAAAGAAACTCATAATAAACTTCAAAGGAATCAATAGAAGATCTTCAATCTTGATGGACATCTACTTCAGAGTTGGCTTCAATGGTGTTTTTCGAGTTGTTTTTCTTGAATATTCTCTTTCGGCTTGCTCCCATCTTCTTATCTTTGTCATATATTGGTCTTAGAATGCTAGAAAAACCTAAAAATTGCATTTTTTTAGCGTGTTTGGAGTGCAAATCGTGAAATCCACACAGTCTGGTACATGGCCGTATGACAGCCTGTATGGCTCATATGGCCATGTCTCCAACCCGTGTGGCTCTTAAAACTTGCTCCGTTTTTCGATTTTTGCTCGTTTTTTGCTCCAAAATGCTCTTTTAAGTATAAAAACATGAACTTAAAGGATTTGGAGCATAAAAGTCACCATTTTACATCGAATAATCATCCAAAAACGCATTAAGAACGAGATTAAAACATGTTACTTTTAGCCCTTATCAAATATCCCCACACTTAAGCGTTTGCTTGTCCTCAAGCAAAATCCTCAACCCACATTCAAATTAACTTTTTTTTCAATTTTTCATTTTTATCAAAAATGTTTCAAGATAATTAGCAAACAATCATGCATTAGAAATTCAACCAAAAGGACACTAAAGATTCAAGCAGTCCAAGCCAAAATTTTTAAAGCAGAAAAATGTAGGTGTCTCCCATTATCTAAATAATTATATTAAATTCAAAAGCAACAAGGATTGACATCTTCATTCAAGATCACTTAAAGTACTCAAAGTGTTTAAGGTTCAAATATAATGCACTCAATAGTGAAACGAGAAATGCTATCACCATAAGCTTGCTTGAAAATCAAATCGCTACCACTATAAAATGAGATGACACACCAATCAAGAGGTCTTTACAAGGTTGTAATGGGGCTTAGGTTAAG
>CM025143.1:15993581-16009709 GCA_013467495.1 Gossypium gossypioides | reverse complement strand
AAAAAAAAAATCAAATGTTGAATTAAAAGGATTCACATCAACAAGAAATAAATAATAAAAATGAGCTTTTCAACACAATATGAAACTAACGATTCAAGCTCAATCATTGTTTTTATTTTTTTTCTCTTTTATTATTATCATTTTGAACAAGAAAAAAAAATCAGCAATACAAATGATGAAAATGACTTTTATAAAGGGAGAGTCATTTATTCAAAAACAAGTTTACCAAATGTTTTGTTATACCAGAAATGGGGAGATTGTTAAACCAAACTTTATTTGATAATATGTTTTGATATAACAAATTAAAGTGTTTTTCAATAAAAGTTAAAATTGAACAAAATTGGCAAAATCATATTTCAAATGAAGTATAAGAGATAAAATTTTGAATATTATACTTTGAAATCTTAGAGAAATTTTTGAATTAATTTTTTAAATCAAGTTAAAAATGATTTCAATCAAGGTAGAATTGTTTTCAAATAAGTTATATTGTTTTTAAACAAGTCACCATAGCTTTAGGCTAAAAAATCAAAATGTTAAGGGAGTTTGTGTCTTAAGGTTTGGGGTAAAAACGTTAAAGGAGTTTGTAAGGTTAAACATTGCCATCAAAGGTTATCAAATTAGTGAATTTGAGAAAATTCTTAGTAGTGGAAGGCTAATGTAATGGAGTAGGTAATCGGGGTCGAACCATTCTAAATTCTTGTGTCAAATTTTTCTATCCTTATTCTCTAGCTCCCAAAAATTTTTAAAAAGCCAATTCACCCCCTCTTGGCAATTTCGGTTTGATTATTTAAGCTAACATTAACAAACAAAACTGGTGCACCCCAAGGTGACATGTTCAGTCTAATGAATTCGCGATCAATCAGTTCTTGCAATTGAACTTTCAACTCTTTCAATTTTGTCGAAGTCGTTTTGTATGGAGCAATGGAAATCGGAGTAGTTCCTGGCACTAATTCAATTATAAATTCTACTTCTTTATCCGACGGTAACCCCGATAATTCTTCAGGGAATACATCTATGAATTCTTGCACAATTGGGACTTACACCACTTTTGCTCCTATCAATATTGTATTCGGTACATAAGCTAAGCATGTTCACATCCTTTTCTAACCAACCTTTGAGCTATCAACGTTGTTATAATATTAGTAACACAATTCGCCAGCTCAGTTTCAACATTAACTAGTTCGTGATTTTGACATCTCAACTCAATCTGTTTCTATCTACTGTTAGCAATGGCGTCATGTATGATCAACCAATTCATATCAAAGATGATGTCATACTCGTCAAACGGTAAAAACATCAAATCCGTAGGAAACTCATAACCTAGTTTTTCCAGTGGACACTTCCTACAAATCTTATTAACTATGACACACTATCTTAGAGGGTTCGATACTCTAACATCAAACTCAGTCAATTCTACTGGCATATTTTTCTCAATTACTAATGTAGTGAAAATATGCAAATGCGTTGATCCAGGATAGATTAAAGCATAAAAAGTAACATCAAAAAGACAAAAAGTACCAACAATCACATCAGGAGAAGTGGCTTCCTCTCTAGCTCAAATCGTATATGCTCTCGCGGGAGCTCGACCCTCAGACTTCACAGTCACTTCACGTGCAGTGCTATGGCTAATTCCTATACTATTTTTGGATCCCTATTTTCTACCTCTCTGTGCGGGTGGTTGATAATTTAGTGATTTGCTCGGAGCTAATTTTGATTTTATGCAAACAATCCTTTAGAAAATGTTCTGATAGTTCATATCGGAAACAGGCTCCACTATTCAATCGACATTCACCAAAATGTCTTTTACCACAATACTCGCATATCGGTTTATTCTAATTACAGACGCTTCCTGCACTGGTTACTGATGTGGCTTAGGGTATCAAATTTTCATGTCATGATCGTTCTCTCCCCGAATAACTAGAATGAGGCATGAACCTATTTGAAACAGTTCTGGACCTTTTTGGTGGAGGAGGGTGATCGCCTCCGGACGTACCAACGTCCAGAGTATGAATATTGCAACTAAAGATATAGATTTGAGGCGGTGTCGCAAGTATACGAGTCAGGTTGTAATATAGTTTGTTTACAATGAAACACTTGGTAAGTATTCCAAGGATCATACCCAAGGGATTGTAGTTTAGGGAAAACTACTATTAAGCTAATTACCAAAAGTAATTACTAATCTACTCGAGTCACGAATTAGTAGTGCTGATCACGAAGCAAGATGATAATAATAAACTAAATAAATTGAATTAAATATAAATTTACTCCTAAGTTCATGTATTGGCTTCTTCCTATTATTTTAACTATTGTTTCAACTACGCGAGTTTCTTTAGCCTAGATCCAATTATTTTACCTAATTAATTATTGATGTAATGTTCTAAGCAATTAACTAGTCGACACCCTAGTAGGATCTTCCGATCTTCCACTAAAATAATGAGTTGGCAAGGACTACTTATCTTCCGACCTCACAGTCTAGACCACTTCAAGGTTAAGGTGTTCACGGAAATGACTCCCTATGGTCATCAAGCCTAGGGTTTAAGTTCTTCCCCTCCCAAATAGTTGATCCACTAAGAAACTCTATGATTCAATCAACTAATTAAGTTAAAGCAATTGAAACATGCAAAATATGTATAAAGCATAAATTGATTATAATCTTTACACAAACATTTATCTAATAATGTTAAAGAAAGAGATATAAAGAATAGAATAAGGAAAAGAGATGCTCATGGATTTATCAATGAAAGCGTGGCTCCGGAACAATCTCTACTCACGTAAGTCTCACTTCGGAATAGGATCTTCTGATTACAAGAACACAAAATAACCTAAGTAAAAAATAAGAATTAAAGAAAAACCTAAGAATCAAAACCCTCAAATTGAGTGTTTAAACTTATTACAATGGCCTTTATATAGGCTAAACTCGGAATATTAAAGTGCCTAAAATATTCTTGAAGTTCTTAGAGTTCGACTAGGACAGATACTCCTAATTTCCCAAAATGCAATTAAAACGTGCTAGAATTTTTGGGCTGTGCAAGGGCTTGGTTGCAACACATGCCTACGATGTTGCAACTAACCACAGGGGGAGTGTCGCGACACAAGAGGGTCATGTCGTGAAATCAAGGGCATTTTCGCTCTAGAACTTGTTTTTTGCTTTTGTCTTTAACATTGAGACATCAGTATATTGGTGTCACGACATATACATCAGTTTTTGCCCGAATAAAGATCTTTAGCTCCCGTATTGACCTACAAGACCATGTAACCTTATTTAGATATATAGAATGTAATAAAAACTATTAAAAAGCATAAATTACTACTTTAAGTATGAAAACCTAAATATATACTAAGATGCTTTGATTTAACAATCAAACAAGCTAAAGTTATGTGTAAAAAGGGTATAAATAATAGTGTAATTTATGGTAGATTAAAGGGGGAAAGGATCTAGACGTACTCCGTTTGCCTGAATCCCGATGTTTCATTTCAACTAGCTTCTTGGCATTACATATATCCTCCATTTTCTGTTCTCTATCCACCAGAGTAACAAACTCCTTAACTTCAAAACCTTCAACCAATATTTGAATTTCTTCATTCAATCCCCACTCAGAGCGAGAAAACAATTCAGGTTCGATGGAAACTATCTTTATACCAAATTTACTAAGTCGAACAAATTTCATCTCATACTCCTCCACTAGCATGTTTCTTTGTTTTAACTCAAGAAACTCTCTCTTCTTCTTTTCCAGATACTGCAAACTAATATATTTCTTCTGAAATTCAGTTTGGAAAAATTCCTAGTCTACTATTTCTTTCGAAACCACTGCATCAGCGTAGCCCGCCACAGATATGCTTCTTCTTTTAGTAAAGACACAATACACCTCAAACAGTACTTTGACGAACACATCAATTCATCAAGAACCTATTGTGTATTTTCTAGCCAATATTCAACTTTAGTTGGATCATCATCTTTTTTCCCTAGAAATTCCCCAGCCCCACACTTTCGAATTTTTTCGATTAGGGGTCTATGCAGATTTATCAGGTTTAAATCTTGAAGATATGGAGTTACCGAGAAAGACATAATAAGGGGTGAAGGTTGCAGAGTCACAAGGTGAGTTTGCAGGAACGTAGAATACCATCCATTCATCATTTGGAAGAAGGCACCACATGCATTACTTCTAGGCCCTTGAGTTGCGGGTGCACTTTGAGCAGGTCCTTGCTCAGAAGCTAGAACATTACTTTCTACTTCATCAAGTATAGCATGATTGAACTCAGCTGACATCTTTAATCTATATGAAAAAATAAAATAAAATCGTATTAGAATTTATCACACTATCACCGGTTACAAGTGGTATCTATTTTTAGACTCGTGTGCGTTACATTTTAGTCCTAGAATCGACTAAATCAAAGCTCTAATACCACTAAATGTAAAACCCCTTACTCGGTCCGGTTGTCAGACTTGAGCTACAAAATGTTACCATGCAAGATTCACACGACATACATATACAACTTACATGATGGATCTTGCCACGAACTAATATGTGGCAGACCGATCTTGCTAATTGACCAACTGAAAAAATTTCCCACGGGCACAACTATTGCAGAAAGTAATGCAGACACCTTATTTCGTAATTTACTACGGATACCTAAATGGCAGGCTGTTCTACAGATACCCACACTGATAGGTTCCGCGAAACATAACATAACTTGAATTCATTTTATTTATAGACGTCAAAAGAGCCCAAAGCAAACATATTCAAAGTTTAATATATTTTCTTACAAAATAACCATTTGTTTAAATACATGCCACTTAGACGAACTAAATCAAAATCAAACGTCTACTGCAATTCTGACGGATAGTGTGAACTTCTCGCTGATCCGATTGTTACGCTCTGAATGTTCAAAATCTATAAGATAAAAGCAACCTATGTGTAAGTGTTAAGAATACTTAGTAAGCTCATAAAAACTCGATAGTTAACTTACCTCACATGATGAGTATATGATAATTTAATATACAAACATAGTTTACCTATCAACCAACACAATTCGCTAACAAAATAAGTGCATATACTTTATCTCATACAGTATATTGAGTACACAACATGATACAATAACATACTTCATATCTAATTCATTAACATACCTTTCACTGGTGTAGACTCAGATTTTTCATATGCAAGTCTTCCATTATCCATCATTTCTTAATTCACAAATTTCACATTACTCATGTTTTATAATACCTAATAGCATCGTAAAAGAACTCAAAACACAGGTATGCTTCACATCAAAGGCTCATCCGAGCTAATCATATACAGAGGTGTCAGGTTACCTGTCTGGGCTAAACCTTTGTCGACACAATGAAAGCCTGACCATGGCTATATATACATGTAAGGTTACCAGTCCAGACTAACCCTTTAAAATGAAAACAGATTACCAATCCAGGCTAAATCTGTGTCACATGTATCTTTGAGTCCACAACAAATGTCGAATCTCGAAATTATCAAGAAATAACATGTAACCATGTGTACGAGTCTTTTATTAAGTACATTGAGATGCTTTCATTTTGTAATCTCATTCATATTCCTTCGTATTATAATTCAATATTTCTTCTCTATGTATTTAACAAACCAAATCAGACTTACCAAATTTTCAATTATACAATTAAAAAACAAAAGAACTTACCTGGCGAAACGGAAATAGACTCAACGACAAAGGTCAATCCACAATATTTCCTTTTCCACAGTTGTCTTTCAATTTGTTCAACGCTTGATCTTTAACATAATTTAGTTTAACTTAGAAATTCCTAACAGTACACATCAACTTATAATGTGTTTAAACCAGTTTCAGACATTCACTCTTTAGTCCTTATTGTTAAAAATAACAATTTTTTTGCTTTACCAAGTAACTCCATTTCATACCTAAATTTCTAACCACATCAATTAGCATCAACGTTTCAAGCATGTCTCGATGACAACACTTTGAAACTTTAACAATTTTGAAATCAGATGCACAGTTTAGCTAAATTGAGTTAACACGTTCACAAAGACATAAAATTAATGAGAAACGTACAACAATTTGCTTATCATGCAAGGCCAAAAGTTACGAAAATTCTTGAAGCTTTCCTTTTCTCCTACAATGCTATGGTTTCGGTGGAGAAGATGAAAATGAAAATCGTTCTCTTTCTCTCCACTTAAATACCTACTCACATGTCTATTATATGATTATTTTACTAATGTTTTAACATCTATCCATCCAAAAAAAAGCATCAATCGTCCACTTAATAAGAAAAGTGGATAATTTCCATATAAAACCTTTCAACTCATAGAGGTCAAGATCGACTAACTTTTACCACCTTCACAATTTAGTCCCTATACTAAAATAAATTATTCAGTCAATCAAATCAAGAAATCAATATTTCATATAACACTATCATAGACTAGAAGATATTAAATATTAAAACCTACTGACTCAATCATCGATAAAAGAGATTCCAAAACCATTGTTTCCGTACCACTGAAAATGGGTTGTTACACACTAGTTTTCTAATATTAACTAATATTAAGCGGTATTACGTAGTGAGATCGTAATACAGAAAGACAAATTATATTAGTAAATGAACCTAAATATGTTTTTAGTCTAATCGAAAATGAGCAAACCGATTAAAAGATTGATACACCGTCTATCAAGTCTAATTAGGGAGATGCTTTATCTTGGGAATTGAAGCGGATGACTCCTAGAAGATAAAGACATAGATGTAACTGACTAGATTGATACTATATTAGACTGGACCCAAGCAGAATAGATCCTATATTCGTTTATGGATTTATTCACTTGTGACATTCATAGTGTGTCATACCTTAATCCTGAGTGGATTATGGACTATGTATGTTTGAGTTGAATACTTTGATGTAAGTAAAAGTCTTAGTTCGAATAGATAATGAACTGAAAGATGGTACGTTGGGTATATAACTTTTGCAATATGCAGCATCAATCATAATAGTAGAATTCATAGCCCAAAACATGAGTAAATGATATCTTCTCATTTGTATTACATGATAGATGAAAAGTAAACATGGTCACAGGTTGTTTGTCTTTGTGATGAATGACTTAATTACTATTTGATTGTAGTTGACTTTTCATGAAGGAAGATGTAATGGTTATTATGAGATAAAATAGGATCATATTGGGGGAACGAATTTATCCTAAAGAGATTAAGGATATCCTATGAGGGTAACACACTTATGACAAGGTCATTGGACGAGCACTGATCAAGTAGTTTCTGTTATGGTATGTAAGTGGAGAGAGCTCAATCATGATACTATAATGGAATAACTTCGTGACTAAATGATTTTATAATTAATAGCAAAGTATTGCCAATTATAAGGATCGAAGAGATGTTTAGTTAAGGTTTTGAATAAGTTAAAAGACCTGGTGCTTACCATGCAATTAAATCGATGAAAGAATGTTGATTACCCAAAAAAATGATAAAAGAATCTGAGAAGAAAAAAGGAAATGCAGAGTTTGATATTTGAGAACAAATGAAATAAGAAGAAAATGTAATGTTTTTAATTGATGAAAAAAGCTAAGAAGAACAAATGAAATTAAAATGTATTTTCTTTCTTAGTTTTGAAAGGAAAAATGGGATAAATAAAGGCTAATGCCAATTTTTTTAAAGAGGCCTTTAGGTTATTTTTAACATTAATTAAGGAAAATGTCTCTTTTAGGATAGAGAAATGGAAAGCACGTCCAACTAGGCGCACTTTCTTCATAGATGGTAGTAAAGTGCCCAGTTGGCCACGCTTTTTGTTTCTCTCTCCAAGGTTAGGGCATTTTATTTTATTAGGCTAAGGGTTTTGGTTTTTTTAGGGTTTAAGGTTTTTTAAAAGTTTTCAAAGTTTTTGACTGAAACGACAGAAGTTCTTAAGTAGTTTTGAGGGGTCAGGGATGTGATAATATGCCTCAACACACATACATTTCATATGTCATAGCAGGATAGGACCATCACTTGAGAAGCCCATCTTGGGAAAATCAGGTTTTGGGGGCGACGGTGCTTGATATGATAGAGGTTAAAGTCCAGGTGAAGGTCCCAGTCGGCAATCCTGATATGGTCACAATTTTGAGTATAACCGGGAGCTCGGTGATGATCATTATATGATTAAGAGTTCAAGCTTTTTGGATACCCGCAAACAATGCACTATATATACCATACATAAGATTGATGTCATAATCATACAGAAAAACTCTAAGAACTTCCGGTGTAATCAACGTAATTTTTTTCTCAATTTCCAAGCAGTCAGTATCTTGAACCTTTCATTCTTGTCCGAAGGCTGACATCGAGATGGACACAAGAGAGATCTTAGGAGGAGAGCGGATGTTCTGACACAGTAGAGGTCAAACTCAGGTCGTCATGACAGCCATTGTATTTATTAATGGATTGTGTAATAACGACAACCGTCGTCGCCCCGAAAGGAGCATCACCTCTACTGCACCACAACAACTACTTCCCACTTGAGAGTCTTCTTTCATCTATGATGGTGCCAACCTTTGAATAAGAAGGAAGGTTAAAGGTACCAGTTACCTAGAACTGGAGAAAAAAATTCATCGATTATAGCGGGAAGCCCTAGAGTTTTTTCGTACAAATATGTCATCAAACTTCTTTATGGTATTTATAAGGCATCATTTTTGGGTATTCAAAAAGATTGAGCTCGTCGCCGCGTAACGACCATCAATTGGCTCCTTTGTTATACCCTGAAACATTACCGTATAATGGCCGTTGATTGAGACCTCTATGTTGACTTCCACCCTTGACCATAGAAAGCAAAATCACCCCATAACCGACTTCCCTAGGATAGGCTTTGGAGGCAATGATCCCATCTCGGCATGATATATGAAATGTGTGCAGCTCAGAGCGATATCACATCACTAACAACTCAAGAATACCTCGAACATAAACAAAATATTTTTAGTGACCGAAATTTTTAAGATCGGGGAATAGTTTATAGTGGAGAAATAGAGAGGATTGGAAAAAAATTATATGATCGAGGGATGATGAAGCTTGGCATGTGAGAGCCATTTTATAGCTATAGGGAAGGGTCTGTTTGAAAATGAAAACCTTGAAAGCGCGCTGGAACATATTCTAAACGTTTTGAAGTCTTTAAAGTGTACGAATTATTTGAAGCGTCAAGCTTTTCTACCTCGGGTGAAAGCCCGCAGCTAGGCGAGCTTTCTCTAGCAAATTTCCCATACTCTAAGGGTGAAAGGATCTTTGCGTATACCTGTTGAGCACGTTATGCAGCACCGAATCGCAATGAAATTATATGAAATTTGAACTCGTGATGAAAAGTATTTGCACCATATAATATGAAATAAATGTGTACATTCGTAAATGAAATCCATAGCACGTATTCTCTTTCTCCCTACATAATTCTCTTATAAAAGGGGCTTAATTTTCATAACATAGACACACATCAAGTTAATATCAAACAGAATAACCTTGCATCACGGGTGAGAGTTGTGCATACTCCTTCGGGCAACTCTTTACTTATTTTTTTGTGTTTATTAATCGAAATCGTGACCGTTATTGAAATGAGTCGATGAGTGAAATCCGTTATATACTACAACGGTCAAATTTGTAATACAGAGTTCGGGGTGGTGTTTGTAGGAGCGAAGTCTGTGGAATTTGCAATCAATAGTACCATTCAAATGCATGAGCCAGGGACCAGAATCAAGAGGAAACTTAAGAAATGATCCCGAGAAAGAATTACGAGGTTGCAATATAGATTTTTTACATTCGTTGACCGCTATAAGTATGAGTTATTCGATATGATTAGCGAGACGTGTCTTAAGACGGTCATATCATTGCATATATTAAACAAAAATGTTGTTATTGAGTTATATGTCGAGTTCACTGGTGCTAATGGATCTGGCCCATCTTCGACCACTGTCACGGTGAATACAGGTACCAAAGCTGAAGCAGAAAGTCTTACTCATCAGTCTCCTGCATCAATCTAAACTTCGGGGGTCAATACCTATCGAGGTATTAGCATAATCCAAATTTAGACACTCGGGCTTGACATTCAATTAGTGCATTTTATTTCAACTTCGGCACTGGGTCAATGTTATTGGGCGAAAGTAGTTATACTGGGGGATTATCAATGTACACCGGTCATCAACCAGTTGAATATTTTGTCGGGCATATGGGTAACAGGAGAACCAATGACCTACTCCTTTCGACAAGGGCCAACAAGGGTACGTCCTACACCATGCTCAAAGGTGACAATGAAGGCACAAACGAGGAAGGGGATGCAACTGAGGAAGAAAAGACTACAGACGCAAACGAGGGGGAGGAGTCAGAACTTGAGCCAATCTGGCATCATAGTCAGGATGGTTTAGAAATGGCACTATTTTTCGAACCGAATCCGATAACAATAGAGCCAGAACCTTGCGATCCTGACGATGACCCCTCGAACAATGCTCAAGATCCAGATGCGCGATTCATTGTGTATGAACTTCTGCCCAACATGACGAACATCGACCTATCGACCGAGGGTGGTTTAGAGTTTTTGCAGCTTCCGCACAGAACACCTGGTCATGTAAGCACATATCGTGGTGTACGAGTATTAGAAGTTGGAATGGAATACCCTAACAAAAATGCTTTTCTTGTTGCACTGAAGTGGAACAGCATCAAGAATGGCGTAAACTACTACGTCATGAAGTCCCACTCAGAGAAATTCGAAAGAAAGTACGCAATGAAGGACGGGAGGTGTAAGTGGAAAATCATGGCGTCTTACCAGAAGAAAATCGAGATGTGAATGATAAAGAAGTATCTCGGTCCCCATACGTGTATTTTTGACGGGTGCAAGTTAGGACCATCCAAGGCTAGACTCAGACATGATTGCTGGCATTATTCTACTGATGGTGAAGGCCAGTCCTCGGATTGAAATACCAGTGCTGATTACGAACATATGTAGCCAGTACCAGTACACTCCAACGTACTACAAAGTTTAAGTTGCAAAGCAGAAGGCTGTAGAGAAGTTGCATCACGGGTAGGAGGGTTTGTATAACTATCTATGGCAATAGTGTCAAGTATTGGACCGAAACGTACCAGGTTCTGTAACCGATCTAAAAATGCACCTAGGGTACTGGAAGATGTGTCGGGTATGGATCCCCTTTATTGCGACATCGCTGCAATTTTTTACAGGGTCAACCCAACCCATTCGCACAACCCGGCAATTTAACCCTTAATACACCCGATTTTAACCCTTTAAAACACTAATTTTCTTACCTAAAATCACATAACTCTTTTAATAAACCTAGCCTAATCTCTCTTACTTTCATTTTTTGAAAAACCATTCTCAACACAAACCCTAAACCCTCAATATCTTAAACATTCTATTTCCTCTTCATAAACTCTTCAATCTACATCGGTGCAACAAGAAACGGGAACATTGCGGGAAACCAAGGAATTCAAACAAACTTCGACTATATATTTAAGGTTAATGGTTCCTAAATTCAACTTTTTACTGTTCCATTGAATTGTTTGCTTAGTATTCACTAGGATTGAAATATCATGTCTCCAAGGAAAGTTAGGCGAACTATGGAAACGGATCCATCGATGGTTCAAAATCCCTCTACCTTTCCAAATCTGAATGTTGAAAATTATTTTAATGAACTTCAAGGAAAAACATTCATTCAAGAGAGAGGATTTGATCCATCCATGATTTTGTGTAAGGAAATATGACCTTTTGTCAGATATCACAGGTGTAGACATTTTTGGATGATCCCTAAAGACAGTGTTGTTGTCCCTATTGTTAAAGAACTTTGCGCATCCCTACAGGACCATGATTCTAAAAACACTGAAGGCCATATATGGGAATCAATACTTGTGCGAGGGAAAGAAGTACAAGTAACCCCTCGAATAGTTTACGACTTTTATAATGCTCCATAATATGAAAATGATTTTATTGACGAAACTGATTTAGAATACTTTTGAGACATAAATATGGATAACATTATAAACTTTTTAACTGAAGGAAGGGGTGAATGGAAATATCGTTCAAGTACCAATGTTCTTGTATCCTTTCATCAAGCTATTATGTTTCCAGATGCTAAGATGTGGATCCAATTTGTGTGCACAAAAATAGTACCTACTTTAAATTTTTCTAATGTTAATACCTTTAGGGTAGTGTTACTTTATACTATTTTATAGAAAAACAGGTATGTATCAATAAATGGATTCACCAGAACATGAAAAGATGTATTAGTGGCCAGAAGGTGGGCATCTTCTTTATTTATCTAGTGACGGCTTTATGCAAAAAGACGGGTGTACCTATGACTTCCACTGCTACTCCATATTCGTCACATGATTGGAATAAACGACAACAAGAAATGACTACTACACCATATTCGTCACAAAGATTGACACGAGCTTAATAAAATATCAGTGAAAATAATCATCCAAAGCTTAATTGGATGATATAGTGGATGCAAGAGTCGGGACCAATTTTCCAAGAATTTGCAAGGCAAAACAGCATCTAGGCCTCTAATTATACACCTGACATGTTCGGGCCAACAAATATAGAGCAAAGAGAAGAAGTGCGTAACAATAAAAAGGATGAGGAAAATGATGGAAGCGAAGAGACGGATTTTGAAGAGGATGATTGAACATTTTTTTATTTTTGAAAACTTGTATTAATTTTTGGATGATTTTAATTTAGACTTTGTAGGAGTAGGATTAATAAGCAAATTTTTAGTATGTTGTATTTTGTTTAAGTTTTCTATGTAGGAACCCAACACGAAGGAGACACAAACAATTCGAGCTTTACATGATCAAAGGAGGAAGCACCCACCATTAGCAGTTGGAGCGACCACGATCAATCGGGTTACTTATGTCCTTATGTTTTATAGGCTACACATTGAGGACAATATGTCAACTAAAGTGTGGGGGGTAACATAGAAAATTTGCTTCAAATTTTTACATTTTCTTTGATTTTTCTTTTCTTTTGTGTACTTGATATTGTAGAAATACAAGTGATTGGTTTGGAGCATATACATAGGTTGCTTGTGTTTATGAATAAATTTGGCATAATGATAGGTGATTTTAAATTTTTGATTATTAGACTACTAAGTTCTATATGTTACACTGTAAATAGACATTAAGTAATCAACTATACCAAGTGATATAGCAAATACAAGGAAACAAGCATGCTAGTACGGATGATAAATGGTTGAATTTGTATTTGTTTGGTTGATTAATTTGTGCATGTTGAGATATTTAGGGATGACCTAAGGTATAGTTTGAAACACATCTAGAGCCAAAAAGCTATCCTATTTATATTTCACCTTTAGTACCAATTTTTGAGCCTGTTGACACTTCTTGATGAATCACATTACAAGCCTCGAGCCTAAAAATGTTAATTTGTATTTGTCTTTTTTCTTTGGTCCTGTACTGCACGATTATAGACGTCTAGACATACGTATTGAGGGCTAAGTAGATACATCACGATGAAGTTTGTAAAAATAGAGTCAAATAGGAAAGATTGGTGTGATATAGGAACTATAAGTTAGCTTAATGTGCGAAACAAAAAGAAAATCCAAAAAGGGAATTAGTACGAGTAGAAAAAGTCTTAAGCTGGCAAAAAGCATTCATGAGTGAGATGTATTCAAAAAGAGAAAAGTCACAAAGTCACAAAAGAAAGAAAAACTCGTTCATTAGTGCATAATAACTCTTAAGGCTAGTCGTAGTCACTATGTCATGTTATGACTTCCTATATATGGAGAGACAAGAAATGTGAGAGAAGGAGAAATAAGGCGGTGAGTGGTTAAGGTCACTAAGGGTGAAAGAATAGGAACTAATACGATGTGTCAAACTATTTTCGTGTTTGTAACCATTTTTTATGCTTACTATTTTTTAATTTCATACCTGTCCTAGGCCTCAGAACGTTACAAGCCAAAAAGTCCAATGTGACCTAAAATATCCTTATACATGAATGGACATCATATTGAACATATGCATAAATGAAAATTACTATTCTGATCAGATAATCAAAGTACTTTTATGATCTGTTGATGGATTCCTACAAGTAAGACCCTTAATACTTGTATACTTTGTAACATATTGAACTTGATGTTTGTGGTCAAAAGTGGTAAGTCAACTACTCATCATGTTAAGATTGTTTGTAAGTATGAAATGCCTAAGTCATATGCTCCGAAGTCAATACTTGTATCATATTTGCTCAAAGGTTGCCATTTCATTGTCTTTATTTATGTTGCTTGAAGAAAATCAATGACTTAAGTGTGGGGGAGTTTGATCTACCGTAATTTGGTGTAGCAAATTAAATTAGTTTTCACACTTAAAGAGCCTGAATATAAGCATTTCCGTTACATTTTAGTTAAGTCTCTTTAGTTTTACTTATATATAATAAAATGTGCAAATTTAGTCTTTTATTGACCTTAATGGCCGAATGAGGCCTAAGGGAGAGCTAACGTTCTTCGTGAGTGTAAAGGAGACCATTAGAAGGCATTTTAGGCTGATACTGGACAATATGTCGCAACACGAGAGGTCTGATGTCGAAACATAGAGAGCATAATGGAGAAAGTACGAAATTGCCTCCAATATCGCGACACTGACTAAAGGTTTCGCGACATACCCTTTAAGACATCCTAATGAGAAGCATACTGACTTCTTTGTCCGAACATAGGTTTTGTTGTGTCGTAACATTGACTCTACGACGTAAAATAATACAAAGTAAAGGCATTTTGGTCTGCACAATTGAACTTAAAGCTCAGGAACGTCAGCTAACCTAGGGATAAAGATGACAACCACCTGAAGGCTATAAATAGGCTCATTTGGCACATATTATGGACACCATTCCATTAGCTTAGATTATTTCTTTAGATTTAGTTTTGTTTTCTTCCTTTCTTAGGTTTTCTAGAGTTTGGTTTATTTGTCTTTGTTTTATTTCAAGAGATCTGAATTGTGAAGGAGATCAACTTATGTGGATTCACATTTATTATCAATATCAATTAGGCTTTTCTTGAACTCTTTTTTTCAATTCATTTATTATGATTAATTCTTCCATCTATTTCATGTTGTTTATGAAAGCCATGAGGAACTAATCCCTTTATGGGGGATTAGCAAGTGGAGGTATGATTTGTTAACTGTTTTGTAGGGTCACTCAACAGATTAGCTATTTGGGAAAGGAAGAACGTGAAACAAACCCTGGGCCTAATAACCCCGATAAGTCATCAAGGTGGGAATTAACCTAAATTTGGTATTGTTCATTCATGAACACCTTTATCCCAAGCCAGTCTGAACTGTGAGGTCGGAAGATAAGTAGTTTTTGTTGACTAGTTATGTTAGTGGAAGATCGGAAGATCCTGCTAGGGTAGTGACTAGTTGATTGACGAGGAACTCGAAGCAACAGTTGATGTGGGTTACCTATAACACCCTTAACCCGTATCCGTCGTCGAAACAGAGTTTAAGAGCATTACCGGAGTTTACAGATCAAACTCAGATATTTCATATTACTTCACATTCATATAAAAAAATTAATAATAAATTAATCATATCGTCCCTTATATGAGCCCTCAAGGCCCAAAACATACATTAGAAACAAGTCAGGACTAAATCAGAATCTCAGAGAATTTTTTGCGAAATTTCAAAAATTTTCTAAAGTGCAAGACACATACGCCCATGTGGTCAGGCCGTGTCAAGTGACATGCCCGTGTCTTAGGCCGTGTACCTCTCTGACTTAGGTCACATGGCCAAGCCACACGCTTGTGTGCCAGCCCGTGTGATCAAATCTGAGCATTCTGTTTTGAATTTTTTAAGATGTAGGGGACACTCGGCTAGAATACACACCCATGTGCTAGGCCGTGTGTCACACATGGCTGAGACACACGCCCGTGTCTCTGCCCGTATGGATAAAATAAGGCCATTTCCAAGCCTTATTCCTCACTCAATTTCACCTTCCACCTACATAAACACTTAAAAACATTCACTAACCTATTCAAGACATTTAAACCAAGCCAAAACCATGCCTTATGCATGATATTTCATCACATGTATTCATATATTCAATCTTACCTAATTGATCAAAATTCACATTTATGCATACTTTATCAATTATGCTATCTCCATCC
>CM025143.1:15760225-15770599 GCA_013467495.1 Gossypium gossypioides | reverse complement strand
TGAATGTGCAAGGGTTTATGTGATAATTAGACCCGTTGTATTAATGGTGGCCGGTTAATTCTTATTTAATAATAATAAAATAAGTTAAAAACTATGTTAAATTACATTAAAACATAATAAAATAAAATCAACAAGGTCATCTTCTTAATTTTGTTCTCTTCCACCTGTTTCCTCCATTTTTAAAAGGCTTAGGTTTGGTCAAGCTCTCAACCGTGCATGGTAAGTTATTTCGAGCCCATTTTTTATAAATTTTATGTTTTTGAGATCCCGAGAACTTGATTGAGCTAGCTCGGGTATTAAATTGTGAAACTGTTAAAGTTTTGAAATGTTACAATTGATGATTCTTGAAGCTTTTGATATTAAATAGTTTTTTAAGCTTAGATGTGTTAAAGGACTAAATTGTAAAGTGAAATTTGTTAGTTTTGAGTTTAAGGACTAAAATAAAAATTTTTCAAAATTGACATGAAATTTTGTAGCTATTGAATTCAGAGGGTTGTAGAAGGATGAAATTGAAATCGAATTGTAAAATGAAACTTAAATGTGAAAATTATGATTGTTTTAGTTTTAGGGACTAAATTGAATAAAATGTTAAATTTTAAGAAAATTAGGAAAAATGAAATTATATTGTCACATGCATAGAATAAGTTGTTATAAGGTAATTGAAGCTAATAATTTGAAATGAATTACTATATAGATCAATATTTGAATCAACCAGTAGATAATCGAGGAAAAGAAAAAATTGCATATTAGTCCCTGACATTTCAATTATCGTCTATTTTACCTGTTAAGTTCATATGGTATAGTTACATATGTTATTGTAATATTTGTGTTTGAATTGTGAAATTGTATTGTATGAATATCATTTGAATTGTTTGCAAAATGGTTTAAAAGATGAGAAATGGACTGAATTGTAAAGAATCGATCTAATGTGTTGTATGTGCTCGAATGAACATAAGAAAGGATATGATAAAATTGGCATGTCAATAGGGTTATTTGTGCACTGTACAGGATATGTGAAAGAACTAATACATATTATATTAATGTATGGAGAGTTTATTGATTATACAGGAATACAACATTTGTTGCGAATTACCAAGTTACGTCTTTACAGAGACCTTGGTATGTTTTGAAGGGATGTAATGTCTTATGACATATTATGCCTGCGGCCTTAACGCTTTGGTGCTCAGGTGTGTATTGGAGATATCGCTCAGACGAGCAATCAGGTGTGTTTCAATAGTTACCCGTGGATCAATATCTGTTATTTTTAGTTTATCGGACTTATCGATATAAAAGAAAGTACAATTGAATGATGGTATGTGTAACCTCCCTAACCAGGTCTAGACGTTATGACCAGATCCCGAAGGCTACATTAACCACCGAAATGGCCTAGTAAAAATTATCGGAGTTCTATTGAACAATCTTTAAAAAAAAAACATTTGCTTATCTTAGAAAAAAAATAGTGTGTTTTCAAAAGATATAATCTTTCCAAAAACCAGTTGATTTTAATGTTTTCTTTGAAAAAAAGGTTGTTTTCCTTTATCTATTACTCAAAAAAAAGTATTCATTATATTGCAACAGAAATGTGATAATCGACTGGGTTTTAATTTAAAAACTAAAATTTCATGCATCTTTAATTAAATTTCAAAATTCAATAACCTAATTAATTTAAATGTCATGCATGCCAATAATTAACCCCATAATTTAAGTCCCATGCCACAGTTCATGTAAAAACAATACAGTTCCCAAATAAAAAATTATAAATAATATGTCTAAAATACTTTTATAAAAAAATATTATCCAAGAAAAGTCCTCCAAATACCAAGTCCTCGTCCTAACTTTGTGAGTTATCTGTAAAGATGAAAATTAAGGGGGTGAACTTAAGAAGCTTAGTGTGAGTCTAAAAAAAAATAGTGCAAACAGAGAACATATCATACAGAATATCAATTTCTTATTTCAACACATCAATATAGCATTTTAGAATTTTCAGTTTGCTTATACATGCTTATGTATGTCAATGCAATTTCAGTTTATCAGTAAGGATCCTACCTAACTCTGCTACATACCACAGTAAGAGTTCCCTAGAACTCATCCATCCCTACACACCGCGTTGTGGACAAACCACTAGTAATTTGCAGATAAACTGCCAATAAAAAATTTGTAGGTAAACCACCATTAATTTTAGATAAAAAGTTTGTAGATAAACTGTCAGTAAGATGTGGATGAACCACCAATGTTTGCATATTATTAAATTGCCAGTACTTCTTCCGTTCATATCGTTCTACCCCATGTAATGCAATATGACATGCTTGTAACAGTGCAGTATAGAAACAGTAGAATGCTTAACATGTATTCAGTTCAACAGTAGCAGTAGACATGCTTAACATGCAATCAGTAAGACAAAAATAGTAATAACAGTAACAGTTTATCAGAATTATAATGACAGTAAGCATGACTAGTTTCCCAAAACATACACACAATACAGTCTCAGTTCAATCCATAGGATCATAAATTTTAGAACAATCATATTATCAAGGACTCAATTGAATTTACGAATGCTTGGGAAATAGGTTGGGGTTGATATAGGGACTAAATTGAACATATCACAAAAATTCTAAGAAAAACTGTAAAACAGAGGCCATACGATCATGTAGAAGGTTAATATCATGTGGAATGGGTATACGGTCGTGTGTCCAAGTCGTGTAACAGCCTGATGCTGTGTGAAAAGCGATAAAATACCCTACAGTAAGGACACGGCAGTGTAGTAGGCCATGTAACAAGCTGGGTTGTGTGCAGCACAAACTACCCTAAGATTTACAGGTGCTCTATACGTCCGTGTGGGAGACCGTGTGGCCTTAAAATTGCACACGATCACCACCGATTTACTTGGAAAAGACACACACCTTTCACCACGGGTTTGATTGACGCTCATCACAATCAATTTTGATCTGATTCACCTAGATTCGGTCTTTCAAATGACAATCATACAAGTATTCATATGTTAAATTTGGTAGGGATTTCGGTGAAATCTAAAATAAATTGATTAACGAGTTGAAAAGATTTACACCGAGCTATAATATTACAGAAATATGATATCTAATTATTGAAACAAAGTGTACTTACCGATTCTTGAGAAAAATATTGAATGCTACTAATGACGACACTAAATACCGATAGAAATGAAACGAACGAGGAACAATTTGATAGGGAAAAAAATTAATTAACAACATAAAGAAAGAAATACGGTACAAGAATGAGGGAAAAGAAAAGAAAAATAATGTGGAGAGCAAATTCTATTGGAATTTTGAGAAGGGGCAAGATGTAAAATCCAATTAGGAAAGAATTGGTTAAATACCTAGGGTTTGTAAACCCTAAGAGTGGCACAAGCAAATATACCAATTTAGTCGAAAATTAAAGGAAAAATGAGAGGGAATAAGGGGCTCGAACTTGGGTCTCTAAGGAGGGGTACTAATACTTAACCATTGAGCCTATTGCTCATTTCTTACTTAATTTAGACACTGAACTGTAAATATATTTCAGGGTGTGATAGTATGTATGGTGAATAGAAATGTCTATAAATGATTGGATTAATACAAATGATGTATATGTTTGATAATTCAAATTGAACGAACTAAATTGCATTGTACTGTATATATCGAGATATTACGTGACTTGTGTATAATATACTCACCTTATGCCTATGATCTATGAAAATAAGAAAGTTACGTAGTTAGCTATTTCATTTTGTTAATTGTGAATTGAGGTGAATTATTTGTTTTAAAATCTATGAACTTACTAAGCATTTGTAATGCTTACTCGGTTATATTTCTTGTCTTGTAGTTGTATTTTGCGAAACGCGTTGATAGAATCAACTCAAAGTCCACACTATCCAGCTTTCAGTAAAGAGAGTAATTTTTTTTAAAAGAAAATAATAAGAATTTTATTTTATACTAACCTCAACATATATAATATTGAATTCTTTATAAAAAGAAATGTAATTTGAAAAAAAAGTTTTGGTGAGACATATTTTAAGAAATAACAAAATTTTTTTCACTATATTTAAATACAAAATCCTTTATTTTACCTAAATTTAAGTTTATTTTTGTAACTCAAGAAGTGAAACATGTTTGAAAAAAAGGGTGAACCAAACTTTGAGTGTACTTCAAAATAAATGGAACATAGCATAATTGATGCTCTAATTAGACTAGACTAAAACAAATGGGGCAGTATAATCGGGACATGTCAACTGTCCTTACTTTTCCATAGTGCTCTATGGGAAATGAAGAGGTTAAGCATGTCTTTCGGCACTTCCATTTTGCTAAATCTGTTTGGACCAAAGTTGTGGTTGCAACGGGCTCTTCCAGATGTACTGAGTGGCAACACTGTAACACCACATCCAAGTCTTGGATCAGTTGATCGAAACTCCTTTGGTACCTGGGTTTTAGTTTCTGCCTTTGGGAGATTTGGTTTTAGCGAAATGCCAAAGTCTTTGACAACAATAGGCAAACTGTTGGTCTGGTTAAAGGAGCATTAAACAATCCTATTGAATTTCAGGCCTTTGTAGGAACAACGAGAGTTGTCCCTCTTCTATATATCACCCAAGTCACGTGGAAGTTGCTAAAGAAAAGGTCATTCAAAATTAATTTACACGACTCTTCGCGTGGGAACCTGGTAACTGTTGGTGTCGGAGTGGTTATCTGCAATCACCTTGGAAACTAGATCATTAGATCTTATCGACATATCCCCATAATGTTCAACGTTAAAGCTGACTATGGGCACTTAGAAACGGTCTTAAATTAGCTAGGAACCTTAATATTGCACATATTAAAATTAAAGTTGATGCTACTCTTATTATTCATTTCATATCTAGTATTAACACTACTAATCTATTGTGCCATCGTTAATTGATAATTGCAACAGGCTCCTCCTTACTTTGACTTCTAGGAGCACGAAACATATCTTCTAGGAAGGGAATAGATGCGTGGATGCTCTAACTTGTCTTGGAAGTTCCCTTTGTGTTTCCTCTTTTGCCTTTAATGTAAGCTTTGTGTTAGAGGCGGATGTTAGAGGGGATCTGTAACACCCCCAACTCGGTCTAAATATTTCGACTAAGTTGAATGCATTACATTCAATCACCGAAGTGATCCTGTAAAGCCATTTTTTTGCTTGGGTTGATTTATAGAAAAATCCATCTTTTGTTTTTAGAAAAAAAAAAACATTCATTTCATTAAACCAACTTTGCCTAGTAATTTGATACAATATTGATAATATGAAGTTTTGAAAAACGGTTTAAGGTTTTTAAGAAAACACTTACCAAGACTTTGAGTATTTTGTAAAGGAGAGAAAAATATTAATTAAGAATAGAAGTTTTCTAAACCATATAACATGCATTTATCATAGTAATAATTAATTGACATGATTTAAAATAAAAGTGAGAAGATACTTAATAATTACAAACCCAAAAATAAAAAATTAAGGAAAACTTTAATGAAACTTTTAAAAGCAAAATAAGCTGCTTAATCTAAGGTTCCTTCGATGCCTTTCCAAGTCCTAGTTTTCTGTACTACCTGAGAGGAAAAGAAAGAAGGAATGAGCTTAGAACGACTCAGTGTGAGATTAACTTAAACCATTACATTTAATAATTCAAACAGTAAAGTATTTAGTTCATAGCATAAGAGCATATTAAGCATAATGTAAAGGAACATATAGTAAATTTGATGCAATGCACATGCAAATTTCCCACCTGTCCATCCTAATCGCCCTCGAGAATTGCTTGACACACCAAAAACACATATCAATAACTGACTATCTCGGATTTGTTTTTTCGGTGACGATGGTCGTTCACTTGTCATATGTGACGATGACTTTTACTACAATAACTTACCATCCCGGTTGCTCGATTTTGATGGCTTTTTACTACAATAACTATCATCCCGGTCAATCCAGTTTTAATGGCTTTTTAAATTACCATCCCAACTTATTCGGTTTTGATGACATTGTCACCTACTTTGTGTAGTATTGACTTTCAGTGTGGACTTAAATTGCCACAGTCTTCTACGAAACTCCTTCGTACTTTGTACCTGATTTTATGTATTTATGCACATATACTCATCATATCATACTCATTATCAATGTTTGATACTATGTTTAACAAGCACATTTATTATCATATACTAACATTTAATGGCATGTATTCATGCATTTATTCACATCAATTTCACATACACATATAATTTGTGCGAGTTAAAAACAATGTCACATACTCAGTATCTACATATGAATTAACAGGCCTAGTTTATCTTAACACATATATACAGGTTCGCATGTATAGGGGGTTCGTATATTATCATATAAAAGGGTTTGCATGCTATATACAGTTTGCATAAATAATCATGTAGGGTTCGGGAAGATATAAATTAGGAGTTCACACAATACATGGCTCGTATACTTACTCATGCTAGGGTTCGCATATTAATCACTTAGGGTTCGTATGTAATATTCAATTTAGGTCCATGCAACACCCCGGAATTAGGGTTAGAAGAATTAAGGCTTGTTGGTTAGGTCAGTGTTTCGGATGGACTTTTAAGTTAGTCTCCGCGTTATAGGAACATAATGAGCCTGCTGGTTCAGTGGCTAGGTGTGTGGTATCTTACCTTAGGTCATGTGTTTGAATCTTCGTATGAGTTTAGAGGAGGTTAATTTTGGTTCCGTACTAATAGAATTTTTGTTAAATTCTTATTTTATTTTATTTTTTTAAAAAGAAATATACTCCTAAAATTTTGTTCAGGTCTTCCGTTCACGCAAACCTTTCTTTTCACATTCTTCCCAATTGGTGTTTTGGGGATTCTTTTGGCTACGATATTTTTCTTTCTTTCTTGCCATTATTTTATTTCCTTCTTGATTCTTTTTGTTTTCTTTGGGTTATACTATTCATTCTACAAAAGTTTTAATAGTTTTGAGTCATCCCTTTTGGTTCAAAGAATTCTTGCCGATATTCGCTTTTCAAGATTTCGCTTGTGCACTTATTTTTGTAAATCATGATCTTAAGGGGTAAGTACTGTTGTTTAGGTTTTAATCAATTGTCTTTGGAATCCTCTACTCTATTATGAATGAGAACTTTCTTAGTCTTTGTGTACTTGTGTAAATTGAATTTTTAGATTGGTATAGCGGTGGTGATTCGGTCGTTCGTGGATGCTTGGGAATCACTTCTAAGGTTTGTTTCTCAATCATATGTAATTTAGGGGTCAATTTGGTGGTGAATTTCATGATTTGTAGCAGATTTTGGTGTGGTTTTAGACCACACGTGTATGTGTTGCACATGAGCAGTCTACACATTCGTGTGACCCTTGTTGGGAAAACTTGTCAATCATACACAGGCATGTCCCTCAGCCACACGGTCGTGTGCCTCAGTCACACTGGCGTGTTTTCCATACTTCTAGATTGTGAATTTTGTCACATGGGGTCAAAAAGTTACACAGTTTGCCCACACAACCATGTATCTCAGTTATACGAGCGTGTTTTTAGCCACATGGTTGTGTAATCCAATCACACGGTACGTCTCTCAGACACACGGTTGTGTACTTTGTCACAGTCTGAACATTCCCACACACGATCTTGTTGTCCTATTTTTACAGTTTTTACTCCTTATTTGTTAAATGATTCATTTTATTCCTTGGTTGATTTCTTGCATGTTTAAGCCTCTTAGGTATGGCTAAGACGTAAATACTGATTGTCGATTGACTATTAAAGTGTATTTATGTTGGGCATGTCTATGCGTTTGTATGTACATATACAATATGTTACTTGAATAAGTGGTTAATTTGATTTGTTATAATAATTTTGTGATGGGAGATTGTCTAGAAGTGTAATCGGGACTTATCGGGACTTATATATGTCCAATTTTGCATGTCCGTATAAATGTGAGTATGTCAAATTCTATACATTCGAGTGTATATTAATATTTGCATTTGCATTTGCTGTTGGGATATGGTTATGAAGAGAAGAAAGTTTGATTTGGCAGTTTAACTGTATAATTATAATATGGTGATAAAACTGCAATAATATTAGAAGCTTGGCTGCATAATAACTCAAGTGGTGAATGACCACATTAAGGTGTGTTCGGTTGGATGGGTCCACCATAACCCAAATATTGATGTGTAGAGGTTGGGAAGGGTCTAGTATACCCTTATTAGTGTGTGATGGATGATGGAGTTGGTGTGTAGCGGTTGGATAGGTGGGGACTTGGGCCATGTTACATATGAACAAAATTTGCATATTTGTTATTGTATAAGTATTTTGGTGCTCTACTCTAATGTGATAGCTGATTACGATTTGATCTCGATTATTGTATGTTTTAGCAACTTCATATGTATATGTTTTGTATATCTGCTAAGTAATATAGTGATATGATAATTCAATCTAAGGTGATCTCAGTGTGTGATTTGACTTTGATACTTGCATGTATGATCAACTGTTCGACTTTGCTTAATTACTGTTGTTTTGAACTCAACTGAGCTTCTATAGCTAATTCTCTTAGTTTTCCTTTTCAGGTAACCCTCGTGGTTAGGATTTGGACTTGGCGAATCGGAGGTCTCAGAACTTCTCATCTTGGTTTGATTTAGTAAAGTTTTCATAAGTTTAAATAAATTATTTTCAACCGGACTGTCATTAAGTTATACAAACTGTGGTATGGGTTTTCTTAATTTTGGACTCGTAAAGTTTTGGATTTTTAGTTTTGAATTAAAAACTATAATTTCATGCATGGGTTTTAGCCAACCAATTTTCTTCCTTAATAATCGGCCAAAATTTTAAGAGTTGTTCTTATGAACTTTAGTTAATAGAAAAATATCAGAATTTTTCTGCTACAATACTAATTTTTGAAATTTCGATTATTAATTAGCTAAATTTGAAGTTTTTTGCAAACTAAATAAGGAAACATCAATTTGGTTTAATTTAATTTTAACGACAATTAAACCAGTATTTACTAAACGTAAGATAGGTTATAATCGAATTTTGTTAAACATGAAAAGAAAATGATTTTCGAAAATAAATTTAGAAAATTAGAATAGTGTTTTGTTTTGGGTCATTGCGATGGCCAATGTGACCTCCGAAATTCGGTCGAAACTTCTAGGCCGGGTTTTGGAGTGTTACAGTCCGCATGTATAATTGGTTTAGGTTTGCGTGATTGTCCTAAGGGCTCGCACACTAATTCCTACACATTTTTACAAATGGACTCGTAATAGGGGGTTCACCTATAGGGTTTTGCGTACAAGGACTTGCCTATAGGGTTTCACATGTAAGGAGGGTTCGCACATGTAGGGGTTTGCACATTTGCATACAGGGCTTGCACCTAAGGGTTCGCACATCTAGGGTTCACACACAGAGGCTCGTACATAGGGGATCACACATTGGGGTTCACACACAGGCTCGCCCATAGGGCTCGTGCGCCTGGGTTTGCACAAAAAAAGTTGCACACCTAGGGTCCGCACTTTATTACTAGGGTTCACATAAATATACTAAGAGTTCGATTAATGAATCCAATATGTTTCTACACATGGGTTCACAATCAGGGTTTGCATACAAGGGTTCACACACTGAGGGCTCGCACAAAGAGGTTCACACTTAAGGTGCTCGCACTAAGGGGCTTGCTTACAGGGTTTGCACTCTATGTGGTCGCAGAGTAAACTTACGTACATATGGGTTCACACTTAAGGGGTCGCATGTAGGCTTGCACACAAGTGCTCGCACTTAGAGTTCTCATACAGTAAATTTCACGTGAGCTTTTGGATAAATATATTTAAAGGATCTCATAGTCATCTACTAAGAGTTTACATTCAATTTTCTAAGGGTTCACTTATATAATCTTTACGTATTTTAACCCTAATTTCTCAATGATTCAACAATATTAGTCATACATAATGATTTTAAATTAGATATCACACCTGATTTGAGACACAAAAACCTTAGTTTGGAAGAGAACGTTGAAAATCCACTTGAGGGTGAGGGATGGTTTTGAAACTTTGACTTCTGATGCTTTGAAAATTGATTTGGAAAGGAAGGAGTTTGAGGGTGTTTTTCTTGAAAACTTGCTAGGTAAAAATTCTAGGGTTTGATTCAAATTGGCTATTTATAACACTTGCTTTCCCTAATTGAAATAGGTTTTAAAAATTCATTTAGAATTAAGGTTATTTTAAATCAAGGACTAAATTAAAAAACAGTTTTTGGGCTGGGCTAGTTTGAAAATTTAGTACTTTTATAGGGTAAAAAAAAGAAAATAAAATATTTAGCTAAATGCATACAAGTGGTTTTAAATTCGGGACCTAATGGTAAGGTACGACTTTAGCACTAAACCAACAAACTTATCCTTATTAATTTTTT
>CM025143.1:15727725-15757491 GCA_013467495.1 Gossypium gossypioides | reverse complement strand
AAAAAGGTACAATATATTTCTAAAATTAGTTGTTTTTTATGATATTTTTGCAAAAGGTGATTTTTAATTTATTATATGTTTTTCAAATCTCATTTTCATAACTATACAACAAAATAAGTGATATTTACTGTAAGTTTAATGAAAACCAGATTTCAATGCATGAATAATTAGTAATTCATATTTCAATAGCTTAAATTAAATTAAAATGTCATGCATGCTGAACAATACCAAAATCTAAGTCCTATGCCATGGTTGTAAAAATAAAATGATATAGTCTCAGAATAACTGTAATTTTAAACAATAATCTAAAATACTTTTATATAAAAACAATCTTAGTCGAGCCTTCCAATTCTCGGATCTCACTTCCTAACCTGGTGGGTTATTTGTAAAGATGTAAATTAAAGGGGAGTAAGCTATGAAGCTCAGTGTGAGTTCAGTCACAAGAACTCATCTACCATATCACTCTGGGTTGTGGATGAACTACCATTGATTTGCAGAAAAGCTGCCACAGGGTTTGTAAAAATTGTGGGTAAACCACCATAATTTTTAGATAAAAACATTTGCGGACAAGTTACCATTTGGTTCGAGATTGAACCATATATTTGCAATTATTGCCACTTGTTGTGGGTGCACGATATATTTGCAGATTAAACAAACTGCCACTAGGTTTGTGGACAAGCGACCACTGGTTTGCAGATTACTAAACTGCCACTCTTATTCCGTACAAATCATCCTGTCCCATGCAATGCAATATGACATACTTTATAACATAAAAATGTAAAAATCTGTAGGCATGTTTAACACTTACTTCGTTCAATACTAGCAATAACATGTTTATCATGTATTCAGTGGAGCGATAACAATATTAGCACTCACAATTTATCAATAATAGTTTAACAGTAGGCATGATTATTATTACATGTTTACTCATATCACCGTAATGATTCAACAAATCAATATCAATAAACACATTATAACAGTAACAATTCAGGAATATGAATCGTAGATTTTCGTATAAACACTAATTCAAGGATTAATTAAGTACATGAAAACTTCTAGGAACAGTTCAAGGATCAATTAGGGACTAAACTAAACATAACATAATTTTTTGGGAAAAACTCAAAAATTTGTAAACCAAGGGTCATACGGCCGTGTAGAAGGCTATAGGCCGTGTGGAAGGGTTACATGGTCATGTGGCTAGGCCTCGTGTAACGCCTCAAATTTCTTAATTTTGAATTGCTAAATTATCTCAAGTAATTTGATCTGGTTCAATGGTTAAGTGTCTGGAGGTGTGCTTGAGAACCTGAGTTTGATTCCATTTCCTTAGGAATTTCTTTATTAATTTTGTTTCCATACCTAATTTGGTTCATAAGGGTTATCTTTGATTTTGTAAATTGGTTGACAACAATGAGTTTGCTGGTTCAATGGTAAGGCTTTAACTTACCTATATGTCTTAAGTTCAAATCCTGTTGTGTGTAAAAGGAGAATTATTTTTGCTTCTCTTTTCTGTGCCACCCATAATCAAAAATTGAGTCAAATTCAAATTTCAACAACTTGATTTGATTTAGTGGGGGTTCATTAGTTTTTTTTTTTTAAAAGTGTGGAGAGATTATCTCTTAGTTTTTCTCTTGTGTCATTCCCTCTCTTCACACATTCTCTATCTTACTTTTTTTTTGTTTGTTTCTTTTCTTATTCTTCTTTCATGTTTGGCTTTCTTTGGTTATTGTAACCTCTCTGTCGTCCTTCCTTTTTGCTTCTTTTTCTCCTTTCGATTTCTATATTGTGCAATTGCAACTCTCATTTTCTTCATTTTTTTCTTTTTGTTGTTAGCTCTTGTTATTTTTGTCGTCGTTTCAACCTTGAACTCCCTTGAGATGCCACTGATCTTTGGGTTTTTGGTGCTAGCTATGCGTGCTCGGAAGTATTTTAGCATTATGGTTACATTTTCTCGTAAGTAATTTTTATACATCTTTAAGGGTGAGTGTTTCATTTTGGTTATATGTGGTTGTTGTTTGGGTTGATTGATTAGTCTGAGAGGAATTAGTTTGTGTTTCTATTTAGGTATGGATCGAGAGGAGCATTGCCCTTTAACAAATTAGTTGCGTTGGAAACTTCTGCCTTTAAGGGTGAGTAGTCGAATGCCTAGGCTGATTATTTTGTATGAACGAATGTTAATTGATTAGTTGTGGATGTCGTATTTGCAAACTTTGGTGTGTTGTTGTTTTGTCGATATTCTAGAAGTAATCAAGTGTATGTCATTAACTCAAACAGTAAAATAGTGAAAAATCAAAACTGTTGACGCCACTCGACCTTGTGTTTGGCCGTGTGAGTTACACAGACATGTGCTATACCGTGTAGGCCACACGGGCTGTACCAGGTAGGGTGTATGGGCCCATTTTGAGTAAGTTTAGTTGGAACCATGTTTTAGATTGCGTATTCGAGGTTAGAGATTGCATAGGCTTTGATGAATGATATGTATGTTGTCCGATAAATGAAATTTGATGTTTCTATTGTGTGTATATATTTTTCTGAAAGCATGTTAGTCGAATAAATTGTATATCTGATCTGTAAATCTGAAAGTACCGTTAGCATGCTTCTGGTCTAAAATGCTTAAAATGAGCATGTTTAATTTTGAATGTAACTATATATATTATGACATTGCATGTGCATTGGGGTGGGACGTTGTAATGTGACGGAGGAAGTTCTGGCAGACTATGATTTGCATTTCTGGTGGTAAAACCGCAATATCTGTATCTAGCAGTTAAAACTACAATATTTGATTCTGACAGATTTTTGTATAATATCTGGCAGCTTGGCTGCATATTACTGTACAGTGACATATAATCACTACTTGGTGTGTGGAGTTGGATGAGTTTTAAATACCCTATTTGGTGTGTTGGGAGGGACGGATATGGTGTGTAATGGATGGAGGTAGGATCTATTCTGTTTCACATTTTGCATCATTATCATGCCATGTCATATGTATCTGCTTTGTTATATTATAATCTATGCATTAATTGTTCTGCCATCTGTTATATTTGTGGGCCAAGTCACACACTGGGCTTTTAGCTCACCCACTTATTTAATCATTTGAGGTAATACACAGACTTAGGATTGGGCGGCGTTTGGGGCTCGGATTGGTCATTCTTGCATTGAACAATTTAATTTGATTTCACGATTATTTTTGGATTTTTGAACCATTGGATAATTTTTGAACATTACTTTTAGGATGTAAGCCTCAAGATTCGGTCATAACGTCTAGGCCAGGTTTGGGGTGTTACATTTGTTGGTATCAGATTCAAGTTCAAAACTCGAGTTGTGGTATTTTGGTTTTAAAAAAAATCGCATGTGTAAATTTAAAATTTCTGATTTTAAAGAATTTTTTTGGGAATTATGATATGAGTGAATTTGTATAAAATTTAATAAGATTTTAGAAATGAGAATCCGAGACTCTGCGCTGATCTAAGTAAGAAAAGTTTTACTCCAGTTACTATACTTTAGTTACTTAGTAAAACTATAGAACTTTAGAGACTGTAGGATAAAACATTCTCTACTTCTGACTAGTCACTTCTGTTAAACTTTAGACTTAGGTTTTTTAATAAACCTAAGCTAACATGTAGAATTTCTAAAACTGTAGATAAGCATAATGAGTACACGTGGTAGTGGTATGCGAAGGTGCAGTGGGCATCGTCTAGGGGCTCGAGCTAAGTCATATTCTTTGGGCAATATGCCCAAACTGGAAACAAGTGAGACGATTGATATGCCTACTACTGAGTCTGAAAATCAGGGTGTAGGGGATGATTTAGCGTCCCAAGCTATGCTTAGAGTGTTGTAAAGGGTCGTTGGGGCCCAACCTAGATCTGTAGGCCGAGAGTCGGTGACTGAAAGACTCCGGTCTAATGGTGCTAAGCTATTTTGGGGTGTTGTTAAGATTACCCCGACAGTGGCTGAGTATTGGATGGAGGCCATCGAAAGAATCATGGATGATCTAACTGCACCTTAAGGCATAAGTTGAAGGGTGCAATATCTTTGCTTCACGATGAGGCATGTCATTGGTGGCAGTCTGTGGTGTGGGGCACACAAGTTGAGCGTGTGACATGTGAGTTCTTTCAAAGTACCTTCCAGGAGAAATATGTCGGGGTGAGATATGTTGAGGCCCGTAGGTTAGAGTTTATCAAGCTTAAGTAGGGTGAAATGTTAATGGCTGAGTATGAGGCCAAGTTTCTAGGGTGAAATGTTAGTGTCCATTTTTAGTACAGGTTTCGTTATGATTTGAAAGTTCTGGTAGTTCCACAGCAGGAGTGGGTTTTTAAAACGTTAGTGGAGAAGACTAAGGTAGTGGATGAGATTAAGCGCGTGGAGCGCGAAGGAGGGAACAAAGTAAGAGTCAGGGTAAGAATCACAATAAGAGAGAGTTGTGTTCTTATATTATAGCTCCACGACCTATAAAACGGGCCAGAGTAGATAGGCCTTAACAAGTTGAGGCAATAGTGGATATTGGTAGGACTCAGGTTTGTGTTGATTATGGTAGGCGCCACTTGTGCAAGTGTTGAAGGAAGATGAGAGCATGTTTGTGATATGGGTCTATGGAACATTGGATTAAGGATTGTCTGCATCAGGCTGAGCAGATGCAAGCTCTGATTCAGGATTGGGTTCAGCCTCAGATAGTGGTTTAGCAGCCTCCGAGGGGTCGTGGTCAGTTAGGGGTGGTAATGGTGGTGGTCGTGGACAGAGGGCACCGGGTTAAGGTGCTCATCAAATCGACGCTAGGCAACCTGCACTGGTTTATGCAACGAGATGCTGCAAGGATAGAGACACTACCGATGTTATAGCAGGTACTTTTACTATTTATTCTCGATAGTATTTTTTCTTTTTTTGATATTGGTTCCATGCATTTATATATTGCTAGTTATGTTTCTGGTAATTTGGGAATTTCTATCTTGGATACTGTGAGTGAGGTCACTGTAGTTAGTCCCTTAGGGTAGTTTGTGTTAGTAAGGTTTATAGGATGTGGCTACTAGAGATTCAGAGGTTTGTATTTTTGGTTGATTTGATAGAGTTACTGTTTAGGGACTTTAACTTGATTCTGGGTATGAATTGGTTGGTGGAAGACCAAGTCAATCTGGACTGTGCTTTTAAAAGGGTAACTCTGAAAACGACTGATAGTAAGGAGATTGTTATGGTTGGTGAGTGTTGAGATTACCTTTCTAATGTAATCTCTACTATGGTAGCTGAGAAACTGGTTCGAAAGGGGTGTGAGGCGTACTTAGCCTATATGCATGATACGAGTGTGATGGGTTTGATTGTGGAAGGAATTTGTACAGTTAGGAACTTTTCGGATATTTTTCTGAGGAACTGTTAGGGTTACCACAAGACTATGAGGTTGAGTGATCTGTCTTAATTCGGTGTAGTAGATTAAACTAGTTTTCGTACTTGAGGAGATTGAATATAAGAACTTTTTTTATGTTTTAGTCGAGTTTTTATAATTTCATTTACATATAATAAAAAGTGTATTTGAGTCTTTTATTGACCTTAAAGGCCAAATGAGGCATTAGGGTGAACTAATATATTTAGTGAGTATGTATGAGAATATTAAAGAGCGTACAAACTCAATATTGATCGCTGTGTTGCAACACGGGGAGCTTGGTGTCGCAACATAGGGAGTAGAATACAAGAATATCGAGACTACCTTTAGTGTGGCGACACAACCAAGGGATGTCGCGACATACCCCTGAAGTTACCCTGAACCTGAGCATACTGCCTTCGATGTCGTGACACGGGCACTAAGGTGTTGTGACATCAGCCTTATACAAGAAATATTTATGAGCTAGGGGCGTTTTAGTCTGCACAATCAAATATTAAACATAAGAGCGTCAAATGACCTAGGGTTGAGTACGACAACATCCCTAACTCTATAAATAGACTCATTTAACACTTGTTAGGGACAACTTTCATACTTTATAATTTTCTTTGTAATTTTACTTTTCTGTTTTTCCTTTTTCTTAGGCTTTAGGTTATTTTCAGTTTTGCTATTTGAATTTTTCAGAAGATCTGATTTGTGGAACTTGATCAACCCTTTATGGATTTCATGCTTCAATCAATACAATTCAGGATTCTTTTAAACCTTTGTCTCTTGATTTGTTATTAATGTTTATCTTTCCGATCAAGTTTATTGTGTTTTTGTGATCTTTGAGGAGCTAATCCTCTTATGGGGGATTAGCGAATGGAGGTATGATTAATTGTTTGTTGTGCAGGGTTTTCTTAGCGGATCAATTTTTTGGGAGAGAAAGAACTTAAACCCTAGGCTTGACGACCCTAGGAAGTGATCTTGGTGGGAACGAACCCAAAATTGGTAGGACCTATAAATTAACACTTTAGCCCCGAACTGGTCTGAACTGTAAGGTCGAGAGATAAGTAGTTCTTGTTGACTCATTAATTTAGTGGAAGATAGAGAGATCCTGCTAGGATAATGACTAGTTGATTGAATAGGGAACCTAGAGCAACAATTAGTTATGATTACCTAGGTAAGCTAATCACCCATGTTCAGATATGATTCAATTTCTATATTAAATTTCCCAAAGTCTTTTTCTTTATATTATTTTATTCTTTATTTAAAAAATACCAAAAACCTTTTTTTATATTTATTCGTAATTTAATTTATTTAAAGTACTAAATAACTCTATTTCTGTTTAGGTTAGGGTTAATTTGTGCTCGCCTCCTTTGGGTATAATCCTCGGAGTACTTACGTACTTCGTTGTAACTATATTACAACCTGACCCGTATACTTACGGACACCGTGTATTTGATATATTTTGTGTAGAATTCTTANACCTGACCCGTATACTTACGGACACCGCGTATTTGATATATTTTGTGTAGAATTCTTACTCTGGACTTTGGTACGTTCAGAGGCAGTCAAATTGTTAGCGTCGTTGCTGGGGAGGCAACGCCACTAGATTGATTTTAATTTTGCATTCTAATAGAATAGTTAGGAAAATTTTAAATTATAGATATGATTTATTTTCTTATTGCTGCTAATATCTTTTACTCTCTTTTTGGTTTAGTGTATGACTATAGTAGGGGAGCACCTATAGAGCCAACCATCAATCCAGAAAGAATAATTTGTAAAAATCATCAACAGCAACAGCAACAATAGATGCAAAACCCCCACTTGCTACAAGTAATTTACCATCGTAAGACAACCCGTTGTTTGATGAAATTATTAATAATAACCCAGAAAACTTACCAGCACCACCACAGTTACCCACAAATATACATATGGCATGCAACAAAAGAATGTTACACATGCACATGCACAATCGGGACTAGATGGAGCCGTAGGAGGAGCCTTAATGAATAAGACATATGATGATGCATATGAATTAAAAATAGATCATGACGATGAATTCCTACCAGTGGCCAACAGAACGTTACACATGCGGCTAGCAGCTATCTACGGTTAAAGCTATCTAAGAGGATGATAGATACCAACAGATAGTGGATAGGTTAAACTATATAAAATCCTCATCCAGTGCGTCAAAGATATATGGAGGAGACAAACTTCTCTTCCTTTACATCAATAATTCTACTAAAGATGTAAATTACATCAGGAATAGGGGTGGAAACCCTTATTCAAATACTTATAATCCCGAATGGAGGGATCACCCAAATCTAAGATGGGGCAGAAACCAATGAGGAGGTAATAATTCTAACCAATTTAAAAATTCTAATTATCAAACTCATTATTTACAGAAACATCAAGAAAGGGTCAACCCAAATGACCATACTGTATGTGGTCAATGCCTGGATCGAATTGAGGATGAGATGCAATCGATGAGGACAGAAGTGAAACATGTATAGTCTAAGTGTACCAGTACAACAAAAACATTGACAAAACTTGAAGATCAGATAAGCCAATTGATGAGCATGAAGGGAGATATCAAAAGGCTAATTGGCACAGGAACCTCGAGTAATACAAAAAATTATCCTTGGAAAGAAGGGAAGGAGCATGTGAAGGCAATAACGCTCCGTTTGGGTAAAGTATAAAATAACCCGAAAAAACTCTCTTAAGAGGAAAATCAGGAGGATTCCGAAGATATTCAAGAAAACTCTCAATGAGCTGATGTTGAATTAGAATCCAAAAAGGTAGCCAAACCGGCAGCTGAGCCGAAAGATAAGTCCATAGAAGAACCTACAATAACAAGGATACCATTTCCTTCATGGTTAAAAGAAAAGCAAAAAAAGCATGATGATGACTTTGTAAGTTTTCTCAATTTATTTAAATCCCTTAATGTTAACTTGCCTTTAATTAATCTGATTGAAAAAGTTCCTAAGTATGCCAATTATTTAAAAGAAATCATGTGTAGGCATAGGAAAGTAAAAACAGGAGAGCAAATTAACATTAATTGAGTTGATGAATGAATCCAGCAAAAAAATTGATAATTTAAAATTAAATGTTAAATTTATGTATAATATTGTATTGTTAACTAACCAATTAGTTTCGACCTTAACTATTATTACCTTTTTGATTAAACAGAACCTGAGGCACTTTGGAAATTGGAAATTTGGGTTAAAACAGAGTCAGTGTCGCAACACGGAACCTCCGTGTCGCAACACCGCATCTAGAATTGATCAATCGAGAAAAATCATCTTGATGTCGCGACAAAGTACCTCTGTGTCGTGACATAGAAAACAATTTACCCAGGGTTCCAAAATTTTAGAGTCGTGAGATCAAACCCCAATGTTGAGACATCGGTATCTTGCCAGAGATGTCGCAACACGGAACCCCTGTATTACGGCATCACTGCAATTTTCTACAGGGTTGACCTAACCCGTTTGCGAAAGCTAACGACATAAACCATGTTTTAACCCCTTTTTAACACAAATATAACTTTTATTTTAACCCTAAAACATATTATCAACCTCCTCTAAACTCTAAAACCCTTTCTAACCCTTTCAAAAACTTTAAATTCCTAAGCCTTAAAACCCCTTTTCTTAAATTAAAACACAATCCTTCTTGATAGTGTAGGAACCAAGACAAAGCATTCACAAGACGACATCTCTACAAGGAATCCAACGCATCTCCACTCGGGGTTAAGGGTTCTAGATTTCTTTTTACTGTTCCATTGGAAACATTACTTGATATCTTGTTGAGTGTTAGCATAGAATTATATCGAATATGCCACCTAGGAAATCTAGAAAAACACATGAGCAAGAACCACCAACGGCTTTGGATCCTTTAAAGTTTCAAAACAAAAATGCTGAAAAATATTTTCTCGAACTCCAAGACAAAACCTTTATTTAAGAAAGTGAATTTAAGCCATTGATGGTTCTTTGTACTGAAATTTGGTCTCTAGTATGGTATTATAGATGGGAGCATTTTTGCACAATTCCAAAAGAAAATGTTGTTATCCCTCTTGTGCAAGAATTTTATGCCACTCTGAGTGACGAGGAAACTTTGAGATCACGTAGTGTTATGTGGAAAACAGTAACAGTAAGGGGTAAGGATGTGCCATTCTCCTCGAAAAATATTTGCAAATATTATGATGTTCCATACTAGGAATCTGATTACTTATAGAATATTGATTTAACAGAATTTAAAGACATTGATATGGAAAGTATCATAAAATATTTAATTGAAAATTAAGGAGAATGGAACCTTTGACTAGATACCGGACCACCGACCAATTTTAATCAAGATATAATGTTCCCAATAGCCAAAATATGGATACAATTTTTTTGCACTCGAATTACACCTGCTCATAACTTTTCCAATGTCAGTACATTCTGAGTTATTTTATTATATGGCATTTTATAGAAAAAATAGATATGCATAGGACAATGGATCCATCAGAGTATGAAGCATTGTGTTAGTGGCCAAGGGGTTGGGATTTTCTTTTCCTACCTTGTGACGGCACTTTGCAAAAGCGCAGAGGTTCCAATGGAAGAGAATGAGCAGTTCTTGCGCCCAATAAGGAGTTTAATCAGTGATTCGATAGACACTCAGTACATAGAACAAAATCGGAAGCAGATTATCGATTGGAACCAAAGGAGAATGGAAAAAATAGGCGTCACTGCCTCACTTAATAAAAATAGAAAAGATGACACCTCAAAGAAAAACGGGTGAGAGTAGTAAAGGAAAAACTAGATGGAATGATATGAGGGATGCAAGAAACGGGCCTGATCCTTCAAGAATTCGCATGGCAGAACAACATGAGAGTTCCTAATTATCTTCTAGACATGTTTAGTTCAATGTAAACTCATCATGGAGAAGAAGAGTAAGGAAGTGAAGAATGAGGTGACAGTGAATAGGAAAAAAGAGAAGAAACAGAAGAAGACGAGGTAGCCTTTGAGGAAGAGGATGATGATTGAGCTAAAATTTTAAATTTCATTTTTTAAGATTGTAATTAATTTTTTGATCATTTCTATCTCAAGAGTAGAGGTAAGATTTAATTGTTATTTAGTTTATCTTTCTATTTTGAATTTTTATGTAGGAACCCCATATGAAGAAGTACAACAATTTAGAACTCACAACGATCAAAGGAGGAAGCATCTACCAATAGCTTATGGAACTATCACAATCAATTGGGTAATTTCTTTTCTTATCTTTTCAGGGCTACACATTGAGGAAAATGTGTTATCTAAAGTGTGTGTGTAGGGGGAGGGGTTACATAGAAGATTTGTTTTAATTTTTATGCTTTTCTTTTAATTTTCAATTTCAATTGTGTGCTTGAGCTTGTAGAAATACAAGTGATTGGTTAGGAGCATGTATATAAGTTGATTGTGTTTACTATAAATTTGACATGATAGTAGATGATTTTAAAATTTTGATTATTAGACTACTAAGTTCTATATATTGCACTATAAATAGGCATTGTGCAATTAAATGTACTAAATGAGATAGAGAATACAGGGAAATGAGCATGCTAGTATGTATGATAGATTGTTGAATCTGTGATTGTTTAGTTGATTAAAATTTTGAATATTAAGATACCTAGGGATGACCGAAGGCATTATTTGGTAAACACCCAGAGCCAAAAAGCTAACCCCTATTTATTCATCCTTAGTACCTATATTTGAGCTAGAAAACACTTCTGGAGGAACCTTCATACAAAACTTGAGCCAAAAATGTTAACTTGTATTTACCCTTTTTCTTTAGTCCTAAACTGCATGACTATAGACGTCTAGCCATATGTATTGAGGGAGTAGATACATCACGATGGATTTTGTAAAAACATAGTGAAATAGGAAAGATCAGTGTGATATAGTAATTATAGGTTAGCCTAAAGTACAAAATAAAAGAAAAATTCTAAAAGAAAATCAAAACGAGTAGAAAAAAGTTTTGAAATGTAGAAGCATTTGTGAGTGAAATGCATTGAAAAAGAAGGAAAAGTGAAAATTTAATATAAATAGTAAGACTCATTCATTAGTGCACAAAAAATCGTGAGCTAGTCTAGTTACTATATTATGTTGTGATTTCCTATGTGGATAAGTAAGGAAGGTGAAAGAAGAAGAAATAAGGCGGTGAGCGGGTAAGGGTCGCTTTGAGAGGTGAATATAGAACAATACAATATGCCAAACTATTTTCATGCTTGAAACAATTTGATGGTTACTTTTCTTGAATTACATATCTGTCCTAAGCCTCATAACGTTACAAGCCGAAAAGCCCCATGTGATCTAGGTAGACTTATTTTTGAATTGACATCATAGTAAATAATTGCATTTATGTCTGTTTGTATTCTTTTAGGATAATTAAATTACTTGTATAATTTATTGATGGACTCATACATTAGAAAACCTTAATGTTTGTATACCTTGTAATATACTGAACTTAGGTGTTTGATATCAAAAGTGGTAAGTCAGCTATATATAATGTCAAGATTACGTGTAAATATGAAATTCCTAGTTACATACTCCAAAGCCAAAATTTGTACTATACTTGCTCAAGGGTAGTATTAACTTACTATTTTTGTTTTCCTTACTTGAGGACAAGCAATGACTTAAGTGTGCGGGAGTTTGATCTGTAGTAATTTGGTGTAGCAATTTAAACTAGTTTTTGCATCTGAGAAGCTTGAATACATGCACTTTTGTTATGTTTTATTCGAGTTTTATAATTTCATTTACATACAATAAAAAGTGTATTTGAGTCTTTTATTGACCTTAGGGGCCAAATGAGGCCTAAGGGTAAGCTAATATACTTAGTGAGTGTGCAGAAGACCAGTAGAGGGTGTACAAATGTAAACTCTAAATTGTATAGGGTTTTTCTAGTTGTTTTTACCATCTTTTTACTTAAAAAGAACATTAATCTCGAGCAATTGTTAGTGAATTTTGTTTAAATCTCAATCATGGACATGAGTTTATGTACTATGCAAATTTGTGCTTTATTATATGAATTTTGTGCATAAATTAAATCAGTTTCATGTTATTTATTAATGTGCTATGTTTTAATAATGAAGTGGGATCATGAGGTGATATAATATTGAGCTCAATACAATTCTTGCATGGACATGAACAAACCACCCTACTTGGACGGCAAAATCATGTAAAATTGAGTCATAAGGATGTTAATTTGACCCAGTTTAAGTGATGATGGATAGTGGACATGTTTGGTTATTTATTGGGTCATGGGACCATCTAACAAGAGGGAGTCAAGCCCAAATTCAGCACAAGCCTGTGGCTACCCAAAAAGTAGCTTTGGGCAAATTATTTAGAGGTCCCTACACTTTGAAAATCTTTAAAAAATAGCTCATGAAGATTTCTCAAGAAACCGTCCACTCTATCGCTAAATTTAGCATGATTCCATGCTTAAATCAAGCAACCAACTAACCCTCATTTTCACTTGTTATTGTCGGCCATTAATGGGAGAGAACCAAGGGATCTTTGACGCCATTTTTAGTAAATTCAGCCACCAACCTCAAGTATAAATGCCACACTCCTCTTACCTTTTAATTCATCCCTTAATCCCTAAAATCATCCATCATTCCTTCATTGATTGCTCATCCATTCATTTTTTTTCATTCTCTCATTTTCTTCATTCTTTCTACGCCTAGCACCCCATATTTCTCTTCATTTTTAGCCAGCAAAACCGTGATAAGGTTGTCTCTTGGCCGGCCACCTTGACGAGCCATTAGCAAAGGAGCAAGTCGAGGATCAGAGGAAAACATCTTCATTCGGAGTTCGCGAGACTACCTATTTGAACATAGTTTATTCTTCATTTACTTGTTTATTTTGATTTAAATATGTTTGCAATGTGTTTTATGATCTTGTCATCAACAATGGTAGCTTTAATCTGTTGAGCTAGGATGATTGCATTTATTCAATGAAGTTTGTTTAAAGCATGTTTATAGTGTTTGTGCCTCAATCGATCATGTTTTCAATTAAATTCAAGTATGTATTTCATTCATATGTGATTGGATGCATTTGAATTAGCTGAGCGATTTTGACCTGACGATGACTAATGAACACAATAATTAGAAAGGGCATGCTTAATTTAGATCCTGATCCAACTAAATTAAAGGTTCATAATAACTTTGACGAGCTCTATTATAGTGCATAGTTTTTAGATTTATGTAATAAATTATTTCAAACCTGATCCGTCCTTGTTACTTCACATGAATTCTAAGAAACCTTTAGTTTAATATGGTTAGTAAAATGCATATTTCACTAAGTAAAAGATTTCAAAAAGACTTAATTTGGTATCCAAACTCATGAAAGATTGAGTTGCCATGGAATGTTTTTTAAACACTGTTAAGCATGAGAAAAATAAACTATGTTGAATAGTGTAATTATCCTAGAATATTCATGTTATTGATTGTTTAATTTTGTGTTTTTCCTGCTAAACTCATCTCATACATTTCATTTCATACTTTGCATTTAGATTAAATTGCATTAGGGATCATCCTGCATTTAGATAATTTAATTTAGCTTAAACATCATCACTAAAAATATTGTGTTTTTATCATCAAATTGTTAACTTTAATTTTACAATTAATTGATTAACATACGTAGCCTTTGTGGAGACGATAACTCTTTTACTTACTTTATTACTTATAACGACTGTGTACACTTGTACAAACCTAAGCATTACAAGTTTTTGGCACCGTTGCCGGGGACTATTCCCTTAATCATTTTTTGTGAAATTATTCTTTTCAATTTGGTTTTTCTTTCATTTTTATCTAAATTCTAAATCTACTAATTTGTTCTTTATTCTTAATTTTTTATGATTTATTTTTCAGCTGTTTATTAGCATAGATCGAATCATCGATTTATTACTTATAGACCCTGAAATTGAGGAACGTTTAGATAGAGAAGACGTGAATGGTCAGCTTAAAGACAAGTCGAGATGGACCTTGGAAATCAGAATGATGGACAAGGAAATGGAGTCAACCATGTGCCCAATCCAATCCTTATTGTTGATGATAAGGATCGTGCCATAAGATAATACATTGTGCCACTCTTCAATGAGTAAAATTCGAGAATCAGGAGGCCAAAAATTGAGGCACCCCAATTTGAATTAAAACCAGAGATGTTTCAAATGCTCCAAATGGTGGGCCAGTTTAGTGGAATGCCTATGGAAGATCCACATCTTCACCTTCGATTATTCATGGAGGAGAGTAATTCGTTTAAGATAGCCGGTGTGACTGAAGATGCATTGAGGTTGAAGCTATTTCTATACTCGTTGCGAGATTGAGCACGAGTATGGCTTAATTCATTACCCTCAAGTTCAATATCTACATTGCTAGAATTAGCAGAACGGTTTTTGGTAAAGTATTTCCTACCAAGCAAAAACGCTAAGTTGTGAAATGAGATAACCACTTTTTACAATTGGATGACAAATCCTTGTGCGATACGTCGGAAAGATTCAATGAATTACTTCATAAGTGTCCTCATCATGGGATTCCATATTGCATCCAGTTGTTGACGTTTTATAACAGTCTCAATGAACACACAAGATTGATGGTAGATGCTTTTGTGAACAGTGCTCTTTTGTTTATGTCTTAAATGAGGCTTATGAGATCATTAAGAGGATCACTAGCAACAACTACCAATGGCCAACAAATCGAGCAACTTCAGGAAGACTAGTAGCCAGAGTGCATGAAGTGGACGCGTTGACATCACTCTCAGCTCATATATCTTCTATTTCTTCAATGTTGAAATAGTTTACCGCTAATGGTTCTAATAATTTTACAGCCCAGTCACCTAGTCAGTTCGAGGTTATTTCCTGCGTATACTTTGGAGAAGGTCATTCTTTTGAGAATTCCCATGAAATCCCGAGGCAATATATTACGTGGGGAATCAATACCAAAATAAAAGTGGATAAGGACCACAGTCCCACTTCTATAATCCTTCATGGCGAAATCATCTGAACTTTTCTTAGAGTAAGCAAGGAAATGGACCGAACAACTACGTGCAACATAGAACAAGTCAACCCCAAGGATTTAATCAACAAGTTTCAAAACCACCACAAGATGAGTCATGGAGAACTTTTTGAAGGCGTACATGGCGAAGAACGATGCCTTAATCCAAAGTCAAGTAGCAACACTGAAAAATTTGGAGAACTAAATGGGTTAGTTAGCTACGTAGCTTCGTAACCGACCGTAAGGAACCTTTTCGAGCGATACAGAAAATATAAGGAATTTGGGTAAGGAACATTGCAAGGTAGTAACTTTACAAAGTGGTAAGACTTTGGAGCCCAAGACGGCTGTAATTGATGATGAACATACTGAGAAAAAGGAAAGTCAACCAACAGTTGAAATTCTTACACCAACAGAGCTATAACTTACAAAGTCTAATAAGGTAAAATCTAACCCAGTAAATTCTGAAAAGCTAACATCTTCTTTGGATACAAATTTATCACCTTAGAAAAGTTGTCTAATTCAACCCAAAGTTTCAACACCTCTATATACTTAAAAATCCTGACCAAATAAACAGAAACGTGAGCTGCAATTCAAGAATTTTTTGGATATTCTAAAGCAACTGCACATCAACATCCCGTTGGTAAAGGCTTTAGAGCAAATGCCCAATTACATGAAGTTTATGAATGACATTTTGTTGAAGAAGAAAAGACTTAGTGAATATAAGACTTTAGCATTAACGAAGGTGTGTAGTGCGTTCTTACAGAACAAGCTACTTTTGAAACTGAAGGACCCTGGAATTTTTACCATACCCTGTAATATTAGAGAATCTTGCTGTGGTAAAAATTTGTGCGACTTAGGAGTGAGCATCAACTTGATGCCCAAATCTATTTTCAAACTGTTGGGAATAGGTAAAGTAAGAGCTACAACTGTGACACTCTTGTTGGTGGATCGATCTTTGGCATACCCCGAAGGAAAGATCGATGATCTTTTGGTAAGAGTTGATAAGTTTATTTTTCTTGTTGATTTAATTATCTCCAATTTTGAAGCAGATAAGGAAGTGTTGATCATTCTGGGGAGTTCTTTCCTAGCTATGGAAAGAATGTTAATAGACATGAAAAAAGATGAACTCATCATGAGAGTTCAAGACGATTAGGAAACGTTTAATGTACTGAAAGCAATGAAATTTCCCGATCCGACGAAGGAATGTTCAGTAATGGAAGGCCTAGAAACCTTAGTTTCTATGGAATGGAGAAAAATTTTAAAGATCCATTGGAGAACACTTTAGGGTCTAAAACATTGGAGGATGAATAAGGTAATGAAAATATGGCTTTGTATGAAGCCAATCCGACGAGCTATGTTCAACCAACACGATTTGAACCACTAGAATTAAAAGTCTGGGAATTTACACAACCAAAGTTGTCAATCGAGGGCAATATTATCCTAGAGGAAAATAAAATAGGTTGGAACATAGCTGATATTCGAGGAATAAACCTTTCCTTTTGTATGCACAATATTATCCTAGAAGAAGGCAAAATAGGTAGAATTGATGGGCAAATGAGTCAACCCTATCATGAAAGAGGTAGTGCAAAAAGAAGAGATAGTTCATGGGTAAGTCCGGTACAGTGTGTACCCAAGAAAGGCGTAATTACGATTTTTAAGAATGAACAGAATGAGTTAATCCCGACGAGAATTATCACGAGTTGGAGAATCTGTATTGCTTACAAAAAATTGAACAAAGCCACTCGGAAGGATCATTTCCTATTGCATTTTATGGATCAGATGTTAGGCCGACTAGCAGGTAACAAATATTACTATTTCTTAGATGGATAAAACCAAATAGTTGTAGCCTCGATAGACCAACATAGAATGGATTTTACTTGCCTGTACGATACGTTTACATTTAGGAGAATGCCTTTCGATTTATGTAATGCACCTGCCATATTTCAACGATGCATGATGGCCATATTTATTGATATGGTAGAAAATTTTGTTGAGGTTTCCATGGATGATTTTTCTATTTTTGGTAATACTTATGATGCTTATTTGGGTAATTTGGCTAAGGTAATTAAGAGATGCGAGGAGACAAACCTTGTCCTTAACTGGGAGAAATGTCATCTTATGGTCAAGGAGAGAATTGTCTTAGGAGACAAAATTTCCAGAAATGGGATCGAAGTCGATAAAGTGAAAATGGGTGTAATTGAGAAATTACCACCACTAGTTAGTGTGAAAGGAGTTCGAAGTTTCTTAGGCCATGCCGGATTTTATCAAAGGTTTATAGAAGATATTTCAAAAATTTCTAAGCTTTTGTTTATGTTGTTAGAGAAAGTTATAGTTTTTTTTTATTTTAACAAAGCATGTTTAGAAGCTTTTGAAGAGTTGAGAAGTCAGTTAATCTCTGTAACACCCTTAACCCGTCTCCGTTGTCGGATTAGGGTTACAGAGCATTATAATAAAATCAAAAACATTTAAACATCATAACATTCAATAATTTAAATATACCATAAACCGTTCAATCACATACATTTCGTCCCTAACTCAAGCTCTTAAGGCCCTAAAAATAGTTAAAAGACAATTTGGGACTAATTTGAAATAAAACAGAAAGTTAAGGAAAAAGTAGCAAAAATTGGAAACAGGGGTCATACGGCCGTGTGACATATCCTCAGGCTATGTAATTTTTGAACAAGGGACACACGGCCGTGTCCTACCCCATGTCCTTACCCGTGTAACTTACTAAGTAGGGTCACACGGTCGTGTCACACTCACACGTTATGTCACACGCCCGTGTGACAGGCTGTGTAACTCATTGACTTGTACACTAACAAACTCTCATATGACACACGGTCGTGTCGCCAGGCCGTATGGCTCACCCGGCTATGTCACACGCTTGTGTCCCAAGCCGTGTGAACTCAAGATGTACCTAAAATCAAACCATTACAAGTCTATTTAATACCCAATCACTTAAACTATATAAACAAACATTCAAGGGATTCAAGCACCATTCAAACGTACATAATCATGTCATTTCAATCATCCTAAATCACCTAACCAATGTGTCATTCAAAGGCACCATAATTGCATCAAACATCATTTACTAAATCAAGTCAACCGTACCTCATTTCTTGCATAAAAACGTAGTTCAGGTAAGTGCCAATACACACCATAAATGACCATTGTCAAGCCATTTCAAACATGCCAAAGCAACCTTTTATACATACACTTATAAGTGACCATAATGTTATACTTTGGTAAGACATTGCAATTACAAGTCAACATAACCTTCCAAACATAAACATCCAAATCACCATTATATAACATCCTAAGCATTTCAACAACAAATTCATCTATATGAATATATACATGCCATTACCCAAGGAGATACAAAAACTACCAACTTAGATGGATAGTGTGAGCCGGTTGAATGATCCCTTCAAAATGTCAGCAACGATTATCTACAAAACAATTCATAAGAACCGATAAGCTTACAAAGCTTAGTAAGAACATTGTATAACATTTAATCTAAATACAATTAAATACAGTTCCTATACTATATAATTCAGAGTTACTGGAGTATACACAAGGCATATAAGAGTAGTCAGGGGTACCGAAGTACAAACAAGGGCATGCATGTGCATTCAGGGGTACCGAAGTACAATAGGGGCACATATGTGCATTCAGGGGTACCGAAGTACAAACAGGGGCACGTATGTGCCTTTAGGGGTACTGAAGTACAAACAGGGGTACGCATGTACACTCATACAATAATTTTCTATCAACATATTAATTAATGAATCATAAAATAAGAACACAATGGAAGTTCATTTACGTATTGAAATACCATGAACTTACCTACTATTCGATTTTAACCAACATACAGAGGCTAATCCGCTATTTTTCTTTTTCCTCGGGTATTGTCATTTTTATCCAAGTTTTGATCTATATAATAATTAAATACAATATATTAATATCATACATATTTCACATTCCATTCAATGTATATAACCCATAACTTTTCATTAATTACACATTTTCCCTAAACTTTTATAACTTTTTCAATTTAGTCCTCTAACCTGAAATCATCAAATTGACCATTTTTCCAAGAATCAAACTACAGATGAATATTCTAGGCCCTTAAATAGTCCCTATCATTCATCAAATTCACTATAAAACCTTGGAATTTTGACTTTTTAATAATTTAATCCTTAAATCAGAATCTAACAAAAATCACTTCACAAAATAACCAAATACCACAATAAAAGCTTCAAACATATAACTATTGTCACAAACAAGCAAGATTCATCAATTGTAACTTCCACAATTTTTAATAGATTCAAAAACGATGGTACGGGCTAGCTGGACCTAGTTGCAACGATCTCAAAAATATAAAAATTACAAGAAAACGGGCCAATTTCTATACCATGCAAGGTTAAGTGCCAGTACACACCATAAATGACCATTGTCAAGCCATTTCAAACATGCCAAAACAACCTTTTATACATACACTTATAAGTGACCAAAATGTTATACTTTGGTAAGACATTGCAATTACAAATCAACATAACCTTCCAAACGTAAACATCCAAATCACCATTACATTACATCCTAAGCATTTCAATCACAAATTCATCTATATCAATATATACATGCCACTARCCAAGGAGATACAAAAACTACCAACTTAGATGGATAGTGTGAGCCGGTTGAATGATCCCTTCAAAATGTCAGCAACGATTATCTACAAAACAATCCATAAGAACCAATAAGCTTACAAAGCTTAGTAAGAACATAGTATAAAATTTAATCTAAATACAATTAAATATAGTTCCTATACTATATAATTCAGAGTTACCAGAGTATAAACAAGGCACATAAGTGCATTCAAGGGTACCGAAGTACAAACAGGGGCACGTATGTGCATTCAGGGGTACCGAAGTACAAACAAGGGCACGCATGTGCATTCAGGGGTACCAAAGTACAACATGGGCACGTATGTGCATTCAGGGGTACCGAAGTACAAACAGAGGCACGTATGTGCATTCAGAGGTACCAAAGTACAAACAAAGGCACATATGTGCATTCATACAATGATTTTCTATAAACATATTAATTAATGAATCATAAAATAAGAAGACAATAGAAATTCATTTATGTATTTAAACCATGAACTTACCTACTATTCAATTCTGACTAACACGCAGGGACTCATCCACTATTTTCTCTTTTCTAAGGCTATTGTCATTTTTATCCAAGTTTTGATCTATATAATAATTAAATGCAATATATTAATCTCATACATATTTCAAATTCCATTCAATGTATATAACCCATAACTTTTCATTAATTACACATTTCCTTAAATTTTTATAACTTTTGCAATTTAGTCCTCTAACTCGAAAATCATCATTGACCATTTTTCCAAGAATCAAACTACAGCCGAATATTCTAGGCCCTTAAACAGTCCCTATCATTCATTAAATTACAAGAAAATGGGCCAATTTTCATACCATGCAAGGTCAAGAAAGTGACCGAAGCTCTCTAATCTCCAATGGTGATTTTGGCAAGAGGTTAAATATAAGATAAATGTAAAATGTCTAATTGTTTTAATTTTTTTAGTTAATTTTGATTTATTTACCAATTTGCCATTAAACACCTATTATTTTATCATTTTCATACCATTTTCCATCCAACCATAATAACTAGGGCTAATTGCCACATAGGTCCCTCATTATCTGGTTATTAAGCTATTTAATCATCTAAATGCAAGAATTACTAAGTTTTGCACCTTTTTTCAAGTTAGACTTTTTTCCTTAATTAGCTATCTAAACGTTAAAATTTCTTGACCAAATTTTAATATGACTCTAATGACTGTGTAAGTATTCTATAAATATTATTTATGAGCCTTTATGAAAGAAATTTATGGTCCCAAAACCACTATTTCGTCACCATAGAAAAATGGGTTGTTACAATCTCAGCCCCAATAATTGTTACACCTGATTGGAACTCACCTTTTAAGTTAATGTGTGACGCAAACGACTTTGCTGTTGGAGCTGTGACAGAGCAAAGAAGAAACATAGTATTGTACCTTATCTACTACGCAAGTAGAACTTTGACAAGAGCCCAGTTTAACTATACGGTAATTGAAAAAGAATTATTTGTTATAGTTTTTACTTTTGACAAGTTTCATTCTTATCTCATAGGTACGAAAGTCACAGTATTTACTGACCATGCGACCATTAAATTCTTACTCACAAAGAAATATGCTAAATCGGGGATAATTTGATGGATACTCTTACTCCAAGAATTTGACCTTGAGATCCAAGACAGAAAAGGTGTTGAGAATCAGGTAATTAATCATCTGTCAAGGTTGGAACAAAAAGAGGTAACTCATTCACTTGTTCCAATTAATGAAAACTTTTCGGAGGAGCATATTTTTTAAGTAAGCCAAATTCATGAAATACCTTGGTTTGCTGATTATGCGAATTATTTAGCATGTGGAATAATTCCTCGAGAAATGACATACTAACAAAGAAAGAAATTCCTTCACGATAGTCGGTATTAATTTTGGGAGGATCCATTTTTGTTTAAATAATTTGTAGATAACATAATCAGGAAATGCGTAGCTAGACGTGAAATTGACAAGATCCTTTATCACTGCCATTTATCTCCGAGTGGGGGACACTTTGGTGGTTCCCACACTGCAACAAAGATCTTACAAGAAGGATTCTTTTGGCCTATAGTGTTGAAGGATGTGTATGCATATGTGAAAATTTTTGATAGATGCCAAAGAACCGGAAATATATAAAGATGGAATGAGATGCCATTGACGAGCATTTTAGAAGTAGAGTTATTTAATGTGTAGGGCAGTTATTTTCTAAGCCTGTTCCCTTCTTCTTATGGTAACAAGTATATATTGGTAGCTGTGGATTACATATCCAAGTGGGTTGAAGCCGAGGCATATCTAATGCTAAGGGTGTTATGTGATTCCTACATAAGCATGTGTTTACATGGTTTGGGACTCCAAAAGCAATAATTAGCGATGAAAGATCTCACTTGGTAAACAAATGACTTAAGTGGTTTTTTGACAAGTACAATGTGAAACATAAGATTGCCACTGCCTATCATCCACAATCAAATGGGCAAGTTGAACGTGTAAACTGTGAGATCAAAGGAATCTTTGAGAAGATGGTGCGACATAATAGAAAAGGTTGGTCTCGAAGGCTCGATGATGCTCTGTGGGCCTATCTAACCACTTTTAAGACATCGTTACGAATGAATCCTTATTGGTTAGTCTTTGAGAAGACGTGTCATTTTCCGCTTGAGTTGGAGAATAAAGCTCACTAGGCTTTAAAGCAATTAAATTTGGATCTTAAGCAAGCCGGTGAGAGAAGGATGTTACAACTTGATAAGTTAGAGGAATTGAGGTTATTTTCATATGAGAACGCCAAGATGTGTAAAGAAAAGATGAAGAGATGGCATGACAACCGTATACAACCTCGTGAATTCAGAGAAGGATAAAAAGTATTGTTGTTTAATTTGAGGCTACGGTTATTTTTGGGAAAGCTCAAATCTCGATGGAAAAGACCTTATACAGTTTTTAAAGTTTACCCATATAGAGTTGTAGAATTGTACAACAACAAGGGAGGTACGTTTAAAGTTAATGATCAATGTCTCAAACACTATTGGGATGGTGAAGTCGAGCGAGTTGAAACCTTATTCTATTCAATAAACCCTTAATTTTTATGTTTTTATTTTTAATAAATGGTATACTTAGAAATTATTTTCTTGAATTAATACATTAAATTAAGCCTGTCTAAAGAGATTGGAACTTAAACGGGATCATTTGTGACCCCTCCAACCTTTCTTGGGATATTAATTTGATGTAACTTTTCGAGAAGAAATTTTCTAAGTAATCCAAAAGTTTTAATTTTAGTTTTAATTTCACAATTTTAATTTTAATTTTAATTTGTTTATATTTAATAAGAGGGTCAATTTGGCCCAAGTACTAATTAGTTTATTTTTCTAGTTCAATTCAATTTTTCAATACAACAAAATAATTACAATTTGGGCTTGAGGCCCAGAACAGTGAAGATGCGAAATTTACCCACCAGGTATCGTCCATAGTGTCCCCAAAACCCTAATTTTTCCACCACTTTTCCATTCCCTCTTTACCTTGCTGCCTAAGTAATTGCTTGTAGCTAAATTTTCGCTACAAATTTGCCCTAATCCATCACTATATAAACCCCTTCATACCATCATATTTTTTACAACCATTCAAGCAACTAGCTTAAACACTAGCCACCCATTCTATTCCTCTTTGCCACTAGCCTCAAATCCCAAAAATTTTCCCCAATTTTCTTCCCTTGTCGGAAGTCCTTCCTATCGCCGCAGCATTATCGTTGCTGGAGCAGCCTTATGGCCACCGAAAACCTATCACCGCTGTAAGCTCGTTGCTGTTGCAAGTTAATCATCGTCGCAAACCTCCATCACACACATTATCGATTTCTTTTCCCTTTATTTTGCAGAAACTCTACCTATTTTTGGGGAAAAATACCATGTCTCGCAAAAGAACTGGATCTTCCAAGACTTTTATCGAAAATCCGATTGTGATTCAAGATGAGAAAAGAAGGGAATTATTTGATTTCATCTTCAAGAATCAGCCCATGATGCCGAAAAAAGGTTTGAATTTGAAGAGCAATGACAAGATGGTTATGCCATTGTCAATTTGAAAGACAATTAATACTTTAAATTGGGAGCAATTCTGTGATGCACGTTCAATGTCGGATGAAGATTTAGTGTAAGAGTTCTATGTCAACTTGACAACACTAGATGCTAATGAAGTTCTTGTTCGTAAGAAGGTACCCCTTACTTCTAAATCCATTAATGATTTGTTTTACTTACCTGATGTTGAAGAAGATGAGTACTCTACCATGATGATGAATATCAATTGGGATTTTCTTCAACAAGTTCTTAATGTGGTTACAAATTCATGATCACAATGGATTATAATAAAGTATGGTAGTCATTCTTGCCAAAGAGAATATTTAAATCCAGTGGCTAAGGTATGCTTCTATTTTATTCGATATGACGTCATGCCTATCTCACATAGCTCCACCATCTCAATGGAACTAATACTTTTGTTGTATGCGATTATGACAGAAAGTTCTATCAATGTTGGGAGAATTATTCTCAAGGAGATCCAAGACTGTGTTAGGAAAAAGGCAAAAACTACCTACTTTCTATCATTGATTACTTCACTCAGCTTGAGGCCCCATGGAAGATTAAAAGCAAACCTGAAGGACCGTTATGTTCAAGGTAGCATAACAAGGCATGACCTTGAGAGGTTAGTGGAGAATGTTGGATTATTAAACGAAGTTGAACCAAATGAGCCAACTGAACCAGAATCAGAAGGGTTATCAACCAAATCTGAACCGGAACCTGACTCAATTGATGAGATAGAAGAAGTAGAAACTGAAGAGGAACCAAACAACCTTGAATCAAGGGTAGAGGCAAATGTTGTTGAACTAGTGGAGCCAAATTTTAATCCTGAGTTAACCACTCCTACTTCCTCAAACACTATGAAGAATTTGGAATTTTCAACTATGATGGATATGTGGAAACCATGCATAACCAACAACAAGCTTACTAGAGAAATGCAAAAGTTAGAGATGATACCTTACGAAATAATTTAAAGAATATCTCTAACACTTTTTTTCCTGAGTTCCCAGATCATATCTTCGAGACATGGCAAGAGGAGATTGTAGGATCAAGTGCAATAAAAAAGGAAAAAGGAAAAGGACATGAAGGATGACACAAATGAAAAAGGGGGAAATTTCTTATCCTTAGTATTTACTTTTAAGCGTTTAATTCTATTCTTTAGTTAGTATTTTGATTTCGTATAATAAATAAGATATTGCAAGCATGAATAAAATAAGCTCAATGCTTCTTCATTAGAAAAAAACAAAGTGATTTGGTAAGAGAATGAACATGTCTAGAATTGGATTGTTGAGAAAGACTAGGTATTTAAGCTGTCTTCATGACTCACCTCTCTTTCTTATTATCCTACATAGTTTTCAATTTTCATTTGTTACTTTGTTTTCACAATGAGGACATTACTTCTTTTTAAAGAGGGTAAGGCAATATTTGTATAAATTTTTAAACTTTTAAGTATGTTTCAATCTTTTCCATATAAAGATGCTGAAATAAATGAATGTTCAAAAATAATTTTTGTTCATAAGCTAGTCTAAATGCAAGCATGATTTCTGATTTTATCTGAGTTTTTTTTATGTTACCTTGAGTTATGGAATGCTTGTGTATTCTTAAGTCTTATGTAACCTTTTACCATAAAATTAAACTTCTTTTGAAATAAATATACATGAAGGTATAAGTTCTTAGAATTGACTTAGTAATTTTATTGAGGCGAAATCCTAGGAGGCATAAGAATCTAAACATGATTTAGGGACATTTTCTATGGATCGTTTGAGCCTTTCAAGTCTACCATATAAATTTTGACCATTGAAACCTTAATTTGAGCCTTAAAGCCTATTTTATTGTTATTTACCTACATCATAAGCCATGCTACCATCCTTTTAAATTTTATCTTATGTTTGCACCTATTTTAACTATACTTGTCTTGGTGCGCAAAGATCAAGGAAAAATACAAAAAGATGTACATGTTCTTCATTTGTTAAATAAAAAAAATGCTTTATTCAAATGTCAAGCAAAAAAAGAAAAATAAATTCTCAAAGTATTGAGAAGTATTGGGCATATGTTTCAAAATTATGTTTGGGGGTGAAAATACCCATTAGCAGGAAGGATGTACCTCAAATTGATTCAAGGCAAAGATAGGGTTAAGATTACTGAACCTAAAATTCACTTCTCTTTATTCCTACCTTAAGCCTAGTCCCATTACAACCTTATAAAAGACCTATTGATTTGGATGATTATGCCAACTACATTAGTGTAGAGGAAGTGCTAAGTTCAACATATGAGGACCATTAATTAGACCTTGTGATTGATTTGTTTGATTGATAAGGAAAATTTGATCAAATGGTGAATGTTATGTATGATATTGAAAAGCATGCATTTTATAACTTATGTTAGCATTTTCCCGCACTTAGAATAAAATTCTGAAATAATGTTTGCATATTAGTGACTTATCAATGAAAAGAGTTTGTGAGCATGATTTTGTTGATGCATGGTTATGTGCAAAGATTGATGCTGCTTAATCTTATTACAAAATTGCGTTAGCAAAAGTTGTGCTTTACATGAAACATTACTCGGGACGAGCAATGGATTAAGTTTGAGGGTGTGTAAACTCTAAATTGTATAGGGTTTTTCTAGTCGTTTTTACCATGTTTTTACTTAAAAATAACATTAATCCCAAGCAATTGTTAATGAATTTAATGAATTTTGCTTAAATCTCAATCATAGACATGAATTTATGAAATATGCAAATTTGTCCTTTATTATATGAATTTTGTGCATTAATTAAATCATTTTCATGTTCTTTATTAATGTGCTATGTTTTAATAATGAAGTGGGGCCATGAGGTGATATAATATAGAGCTCAATATAATTTTTACATGGACATGAACAAATCCACCCTACTTGGACAGAAAAACCATGCAAAATTAGGTCATAAGGATGTTAATTTAACCCAGTTTAGGTGATGATACATGGTGGACATGTCTAGTTATTTATTGGGTCATGAAACCGTCCAACAAGAGAGAGTCAAGGCCAAAATTGGCACAAGCCTATGGCTACCCAAAAATCAGCATTGAGACAATTATTTGGAGGTCTCTACACTTTGAAAATCATTAAAAATCAGCACATAAAGATTGCTCAAGAAACCGTCCACTCCATCGCTAAATTTAACAATGTTCAATACTTAAATGAAGCAACCAACTCACCTTTATTTCCAGTTGTTATGGCTGGCCATTAATGGGAGAGAACCAAGGGATCTTTGATGCCATTGTTAGTAAATTCAGCCACCAACCTCAAGTATAAATACCACACTCCTCTCACCTTTCATTTATCCCTTAATCCCTAAAATCATTCATCACTCTTTCATTTATTACTCATCCATTCATTTTTTCATTCTCTCATTTTCTTCCTTCTTTCCACGCCTAGCACCCCATACTTCCCTTCATTTTTAGCCAGCAAAACCGTGATAAGGTTGTCTCTTGGCCAGCCACCTTGAGGAGCCATTAGCAAAGGGGCAACATGAGGATCAGAGGAAAATATCTTCATTCGGAGTTCACGAGACTACCAATTTGAATAGAGTTTATTCTTCCTTTACTTTGTTATTTTGATTTGAATATGTTTGCAATGTGTTTTATGATCTTGTCATAAAAAATGGTAACTTAAATCTGTTGAGCTAGGATGATTGCATTTATTCAATGAAGTTTGTTTACATCATGTTTATAATGTTTGTGCCTCATTCGATCATGTTTGCAATTAAATTCAAGTATGTATTTCATTCATACGTGATTGGATGCATTTGAATTACCTGAGAGATCCTAACCAGACTACGACTAATGGACACAATAATTGAAAAGTGCATGTTTAATTTAGATCTTGATCCAACTAAATTAAAGGTTCATAATAATTTTGATAAGTTGTATTGTATTGCATAGTTTTTAGATTTATATGATTAAATTATTTCAAATCTGATTCGTTCCTGTTACTTCACATGAATTCTAAGACACCCTTATTTTTCTATGGTCAGTAAAATGCATATTTCACTAAGTAAAAGATTCCAAAAGGAATAAATTTGGTTCCAAACTCAAGAAAGATTGAGTTGCCATGGAATGTTTTTCGAACACTGTTAAGCATGAGAAAAATAAATTAAGTTGAATAGTGTGATTATCCTAGCATATTCATGTTACTGATTGTTGAATTTTGTGTTTTTGTTGCTAAACTCATCTCATACATTTCATTTTATACTTTGCATTTAGATGAAATTGCATTCGGGATCATCCTACATTTAGATAATTTAACTTAGCTTAAACATCATTACTCAAAATATTGTGTTTTTATCACCAAATTGTTAACTTTAATTTTACAATTAATTTATTAACATGCACAGTCCCTGTGGAGACATAACTCTTTTACTTACTTCATTACTTGATAACGGCTGTGTACACTTGCATAAACCTAAGTGTTACAACATATTCAATACTTGTCGTTGTGTTGCAACACGAGGAGATTGGCATCACAACATAAGGACCAAAATACAAGAATATCGAGACTGCCTTTGATGTTGCAACACAACCAAGGGATGTCGCGATACACCCCTAAAGTTACCTTGAACCTGAGCATACTGCCTTCGATGTCGTGACACGGGCACTAGGGTGTCGCGACGTCAGCCTTATACAGGAAATATTTATGAGCTAGAGGCGTTCTGGTCTGCACAGTCAAATATTAAACATGAGAGCGTCAGCTGACCTAACATTGAAAATGATGACAACCCTGACTCTATAATTAGGCTCATTTAACACTTGTTAGGGAGAACTTCCATACTGTATAATTTTCTTTGTAATTCCAGTTTTCAGTTTTTCCTTTTTCTTAGGCTTTAGGTTATTTTCATTTTTTCTATTTGCATTTGTCGGGAGATCTGATTTGTGGAACTTGATTTGCAGCACATGTGAGCATACCGATTCATAGCTCGTGTGAGCATACATGTACAGGATTTGACGGATTATAGTTATATGAGTTAACACACTATGTGTGAGTTATCCCAGGTATCCAACGATATTCTAAATGGTTCAACGGGCAATATTTTGATACGAAATGGTAAGAGTTCAATACAGATTATTATAGGGACACATGAATTACATGAATATGTTGTTACATGGTATATGGAAAATTGAATTGGATGATACATGTATATGAAAATTAATCAATTGTTGTGCTCATCTATGATTATTGGTTAATAAATGTATTTACATGGCTAACATGGTTTATGTATATGTGCTTAGGCATTTGGCCAAGTAATGTTGGGATATGCTATGTTTACTTACCTATTATGTGACTAAATGGTAAGTTTTATTCTATGTTATACGAACGTACTAAGCTTAAATGCTTACTCTGTGTTATTTTCTATGTTTTACGGTGAATCAGAAGCTCGTTTGGGTTGGAAGCTTGTCGGAACTATATCACACTATCCATCGGCTCTTTCGGTACTTTCGGATGTTTAATTTCGGTTATAATGGCATGTATAGGTATTTTGGCTATTTTGGCCATGTTTTTTGTTGTTGAAATGGCCATTTTTCTTGGCTTGTGTTCTGGCATTTTGTTGGTGAAATGGTATATTTTGGTATGTATATAAGTAGCCTTAATATAATTGATGTTTTGGCTTGATATGTTTGAGTTATGGAAGATGAAATTATGGTTTGAATATGCATATTATATA